>BMAO01035373.1:0-48970 GCA_019973975.1 Trichonephila clavata | reverse complement strand
TGTGTGTGTGTGTGTGTGTGTGTGTGTGTGTGTGTGTGTGTGTGTGTGTGTGTGTGTGTGTGTGTTGTGTGTGTGTGTGTTACTCAACATCAGAATTAAAAACATCTGGAAGAGAAAGGGTACACCTGAAAATTCCAGAATGCCGAATCAAAAATGACCTGTGCATACGGTAGCGTGAGTAGAAACACAAGAAATAAAAGACATTATGTAAGTGAATATGTGGTTTAATTATTCAGTGTTCAAGAAAACAGCGTATTGAACCACATACTAGTGAAAGAGGTATTAAAATTAGTGTCCCCTATTTACGATGCTGGTCACTCATCTTCTCCGCTTGGAAGCCTAAGTTTTTTCTAAGATCTCGAGCATATCCTGGGTTTCCTCAACAGTTATTGAGATTCGGGCAACCTGAAACGGTTCACAGCAACACGAATGATTTTATATAACCCAACAGAAGTAGTCAAGACATGATAGCTCCGACGATGGAGGATGACTATGCGATAGGCAGCACACCCGAGAATCACTGTTTCCCCAAAATATTGCGTCTAAATTATTATGAAAAACACGGCTAAAATGTGTAAAAGCTCAATCATTCTGGTATCACATTGAAGATCTGTACAGAAACGTGTTCATCGTAAAATAATCCCGATAATACTTGCTCCAGGAAAGAAAATAGTTTGGACCTGTCAGGTGATCAGACAAGATATATGGTCCAGTAAGATGATCTCCTGCAATACTGACCCAAATATTTACCATGAAAGGCCTCTTAAGAAATAAAAAGTATCTGCAAAAACACGCTTTGATAACCCGAACATGTGTAATGCCAAATACTGCGTCTGAAAATCCTTTGTGACCCAATATCGTTTTGTGATTCCGAGTTACCTAGTTATTACTTACCCTTGTAGGAATTAGCAATCATGGCTCTAAATCAATTTTTATTTCATTTCTAAAAAAGAGTTGTTCTCGAGCATAAGAATTTTCGAAAAATTCTGGGGCTTCAATACCCTAGTGGTCATAGTCAAAAACTCATGGCTGTCATCGCTTCGGTCGAATGGTGGTTTCGAGTCTTGATAGAATTGAAGACCCATCATATAGATAGTCTGATGCATATTAAATCTGTCAAATCTGAAAATCCTCATACTGATTGGATGTGAAAGATTGAAGATTAGAGGCCATTTCAAACATCGGCTTCACCCCTTGATCGTTGTTCAAAATAACAAGGTCAAACATCAACGATTCTTGTATCTTTTTCCAACATGTCGTTAATTAGCACTCACTCATAAAGAATATTGATATTATCAGTTTCATAGTATTCAGGGTGTCTTTCCAATTTCCGCTTATAAATTCATGCTTTTCGAAAAGGCTGCAACGGATTCCAGATGAAACTTTTATTTAAAGATTATAGAATTATAATCAATTAAATACAGCTGATTTTTATTTCACATTTGATAAACTTCTGTTTGTAAGAAGTACCAAATAATTTCAACACATTTCCACACTACCTGAAATCAGCAAAATAGGAAGAAAACTCGCTTCTCGAATTTTTAAAAAGGTTAAAAATGTCTCTAGTATTATATCTCTTTACATAAGGGAGATTTAGAAAATGATAAAAGTTTACTAATTGGTACCATGATCTTTATAGTCAAAGTATCCTTTCAAAAACAGTAATTCTTCTAAGCAATCATTAAAAATACATTATGATTCTATGCTTTGGAAAACCTGTTGAAAATGACTCAAGTATTTACTAACCACTACCTGTGATACAAATGAATATTGCTAGATAAAAAATTATACATATTCTTATTCATTAAAATACATTTACTTTATAAAAATATTACTTGGTGTCATTAAATAAAAATTTGCTCATATGTTTATCAAATAAAATTAAATTAAATAAGCTATGGTACATCAATTAACGAGTATGGTTGATAACAAATTAGCTGGATGAGACAAAGAAAACTTTGGATAAATATCTGAAGTAATTTATGACACGACATTTACTGTGTGTAGGCAACAAATGAATTTCTACTGCTAACTTTTTACGAAAGTATTGTCTAAAAGTATCGAAACTTTCATGAAGAATTTTTTTTCTTTCCATAAATTCATATGGGAATTCTTCCATCCATATGATGAGTCTTATAACACATTTAATTAATGTCTGAATACTTTACCATGACATTGTTAACAATCTAAAAAAGTGCCTAACAAGGAGAATATAGAAACACATGCTATTTAGAGTGTATTTATTTAATTTGAGTTAATGAGTTGATGGAATATATTTATAGCAAGCACCTCCCCCACACGATCTAATCAATCAAATGTATAAAATGAGAGTAATTGATTTAATAAACTTGATGGCATATATTTTTCTGAGTTATAATCATTTTCCCATGAAAACAAAATAAAAAAACACCAATAGAATGCTTCAAAACCTTTGACAACTGCAATTAATAAGAAAGTGTAGTGTTGCAATTATTCTAATTTATGATGGGAGGGTGATCGATGAATGAAATTTTATACTTATGATTCAAACTCTTAATACAACTTAATCGAAATTTTTTTGAAAATATTTATAAACATATGAAAAGTAGTTAAAACCGTTTTGCGGTAAAACGGTTTGTCAAAATTTCGATATTTCTCATTCATATAAATTGCAATTTCAGTCATAAAGTAGTAAAATTGATTAATAGAATTAAAATATTTTCTGATTTAGTCAAAATATTAATACAAATATTTCTGTTTTGTTTTAGCATTTTTCGTTTAATAATTTTGAGTATCTGAACAAAAGGAAAATTGGCATCCATGAGAGTGTGTGTGTGAAATTTTGAATCACATTCACATCATATTTAAAAAGGATGTGGAAATGTTAAAACAAAAGTAAATTTCAAAATTAAGTATATCATTGTATTCGCTAAGATTGTCGATTATAAATCTAATTACACATATTTATTCTAATTTACAGAAATAATTCATGTTAAATATATAATTTCTACTAAAACACACAAATTTAACTAATCCATTTAATAAAAATACTGTGCCCTAAACTCTAACTCAAACTCTTGCTCAAACTTTAAAAAATCATTTATAAATTTGTTAACAATTTGTTATCAATTCAGAAATTAATATTTATGTAAAGTAATTCAGTTGAAAAAAATGAAGAAAATCCATTTTAGAACATCTTAATAATTTCATATCTAAAAAAACATCAAAAATTGTATGAAAGAGATTATCATTTACACATACTTGGAGTTTCAAAACAAAGATGACATTATTACTAAATAAAGGAAATAATTTTGATTTGAAAGTATTTGAAAAAGTAATTAACATCAGATTAATAAAATATAATTAACTTAAAATTATTTCATGTAATATATTAACTGTAAATAATTGCCTAAAACTACCGCTTAAAATTAAACAATACAGTTCCTTTAAAATAGTTCGTATAGTAAAAAAATGCCAAAAATTCATTTTAATTATTCAGAATCCTGAAACTGGAAAGTAAACTTTGAGATCTGTTACATAAAACAGAAGTGACACACTTTTAGATTATCACTGTAACCATGAAATACTTCAACTTTTTCATTTCAGCAAATACTTTAGCTGCAAAGTTTTTCAAACTAAAGCTGACTACAAACACCTTAGTTTATTTAAGCTACAGTGAATCATTTTTTTTCCATCTAAATTTTCAATATCAACATTCCTGGGTTCCTTGTTGAGGTTTTTAAAATTTGTTGAAAAGGGAAACGTTCTTGTGCATTTTTTTTAATGTAGAAAAAATTAAGGATTTGTTTCGGACATTCTTTTTGAATGAAATTCATAAAATGTTCCTGTAACGTTCCATTAAAGAAATGCTTCTGTTTTTCACTATATTTGTAATACTTATTTTAACCTATTCTATAATGACAAAAAAAATTTTAAGGAAATATTGCAAGTTTAATAATTTGGGATGCTAGGAAATGGATCGAATTTCATATTCTTAATTTATTACTGGTCTTAACCCTTTAAAGCAGGCAATTTTTGGCTTAACGTGTTCCAAAAAAGACACATTTCTTATTGCATATAACTAGCACAATATTTAGCTCAATGCGAATAGAAGAACTTTATTTTAATTTTAAATTTTAAAGTTTTCACATTATTTTTTTATTTTATAATTGTAGAACACAAAAACCTTAAATGTTTGTTTTTACAAGTACGCTCTGCTTGCAATGAAAAATGTTTCAAATATCCTTAAATTATTTCTCTTATCTCACAAAAATATTTCGTGCACGTACCTCTTTTACTCTCTTTTAACGGTTGAGATTTTTGTGTCTGAGTGTATATATACACTCAAGAGCCAAGACATTATGATCCCCCCTACATTTTGCAATGACCTCGCCTGGATGACGTGGAAGGCACGTGATTAGGTGGAAGTGATATTTAACTGCTGCTGGAGAGTCTGAAGAATCATCTTTCACTTACTTCTGGATACGCAAAATACATTTTGTTGAACTACATGAAATGCACAAGTTAAGGGGAAAAAATGACTAAGAACAATGCTTGTTTCATGAAAAGTTTGACAGTTTTGCTTATAAATCACACATGTATTGAAATTTGGTATTGTCACACCTTATTTGGGGGGGGGGGAATGAAGAGAAAAACGGAATCTCAACAAAAATGGAATTTGTTATGAGCACAGCATAGCTTATAGCTTCTGGATCTTTTTTTACACAAAGCATATGGAATATTGATGCTTTATAAATTTTTTGGAAGAAGAAAATCTTGCCACTTTAAACAATAGGAAGGTAAAGTAAAGAAACAGAGTAAATGACTGACAACAGGACAAGTTGGTTTCACTTCAAGAAAAGTGAAAAACGAAACAAGATAAAAAAAGACTATTTCGTTGAGAAATGGATCTAATTTAACAAAAACACCTTCATAAGTACATTGGTATGATTTTATTGTTCAGATATTTTTATAACCATCAATACATTTCAATTATTTGTTAGCATTGGGACCAGTTACCTGAAAAACTTGTATTTTTTTATTTATTTATTTATTTATTTGCATCAATGATTTTCATAATTCCAAAACCAAGACTGAATTTTTTTTTCTTTGATTAAACACGCATCCACCTACATGTATGCATCGAAGAACTACCAGATTTTAGAAACATGTCTCCATGTTTTCTTTTTTCATATAAATCATAATTCAAACATTTTCTGCTTAAAAGTATCACATTATTTAAAATAATTACCGATATTCCATGCATGGATTTGTGTTTGTTGTTGTTCTAAATATATTAAAAGGTAAGATATTGTTAGAAATATGTAAGACCAATACAAATAATTTTTATATTATATCAAAAATTGCATAAATATAAATTAGAAATTTAATATCAGTGGGAATTCCAATTTTACTTATTTTTATGTTTATTAAGGTGGGATAGGAAATAATAAACTGGAAAAGAGGAGTAATGTTCAAAAATGCTGTATTGTTTCATTGTCCCGATTATTAATTAATTAATAATCGGGAATAGATTATGAAACAGTTTTATAGCATTGCTTTATTTTTATAAATACCAATTAATTATTTTGCAAAATACGTATTTACTGTTTTCTTATTTTTGACGGATTTAAGAAGACAGCAGGCTCATTCATCACTTTATTTCATTAACTATTTTGACTAAAATTGAGTAAAATAAAGAATTCTAGGAAGGAAAACTGCACATAAAGTTCATAGCTTGGAAAAAACAATTAGGAAAGCTTATTTAAAAAATTAAGTAAAGCTTCTTAAAGATTTCTGATGATACTGAAGTTTTCATAAAGATCATGAGAAACAAAGACTCATTCGTTGTTTCAGTTTGGTAATAAACAAAATTACAAATTCATGTAAACAGATATATTTGCCATACCTTACTTTTTAGAACAGCACCTATATCACATATTTTCAATGTGACATTGCAACATTAAAATATGTTTTTTTATCAACAATGTTACAAAATGTAATAAATTAAAATACACAATCCTATTTTGAAATAAAATACTAAATTTTAAAGATTTTTCAGTTATTTTTGAAAATAGACTTTTTATAATAGAAAATTATTTCATCTGTATTTAGTAATTTTTGCTATATTTATCTTACTAACAAAATGCGTGAATCAATAATTTTTTTTTTGAAAAATAAAAGCGAGCTAATGTCCGTTTTATTTACTTAAATGGCTTGAAAATAATATATTGCAAGGTAATTGAACGAATATGCAGTCTTAATTAAGAAAAATCTTAAATGCGACCCTAGAATCACTCAGTGAAATATGTTTTGACTGCAAGAACAGCGAAACTCCAGTTTTCGAGTTGATGCATTCCTACTAAGCGTAGTAGTCCACGCGGAATGCGTAATCTTTGCTTCTAAAACTAATTATAATAATGACTCTTGCATACTTTTATTCTTTAACCAACCAAAAAAGTTTTTCATCCTCATTTTACAAGTGCAGTTGAACATTATAATGACCACTTTTTGATTTATGAGACCTGTGGCGTACAGCTGTTACCAAACTTGTTTGAAGAAACACTTTCTAGATCCATTTCCTCAGCACGTTTCATTTATTAGCTACTATTTTTGCTAAAATTTATTCGGAAACATTTTCAAAACGTCTGAAACTCTCAGGAACTTTCCGAAACATTTTTTAGAAATAAACTTTCCAATTATAATCTTATCATATGTTATGCTATTCATGCTGCACACTAATTTGTGATATTCAAAAATTTGTCAATAAAGGTTATGAAGGTGAGTGGAAGACAAATGGATATTTCTTTCAAAGGAAAAGTAAAAACTATAAAACATGAGGATACAATAGAATTTAGATTTTATTTTTATTGTACTGTATTTAATACGCAGAACATACGAATTGTGAATAAAATGGGTTGAAATTATTTTAGCATATAACCTGATATACATTTTGCATTAAACCTGATAACATTTATTAAAACGGGCAGTTTCTCTAATTTGCTCAAGTGATATATTTTCTGGTAATTAATCTTTTATGTATGAAATATAAAATACAATGAATCCTTAAATTATATTCTAGCGTATCTTGAAAATGTGATTATAATATATCTATCTCTCATCCTTGAAACATACTAGATTTAATGAAGCAAAATTTCAAATTTTTGGCATGCAGTTTTTTCAGTCAAATTATTTAAGTTGCCCAAGAAATCTTGCTTCTCTTCTAAAATGTGTATCTTTTTTCTTTTATTTTCCCTCTTTTTCATAATTGAAACCTTATGCCATATACTGAACTGAACTCAGTGGCGCAACGGCCGATGTGGGCCGAGGCCTGCTGTGCCTATCTCAGCTTTCGTGACCTCAGGAGCTGGGATGCATGTGCATATGTTTCGGTCACAAATGGTCAGTCTAACGCGAAACCCCCAGTGTTCAGTTCCCAACCACAAGCTTGGTACTCAATTTATCGACCCAATGAAGGGATGAAAATCTGAGTAGACCTTGCCCACCCCGGGATTTGAACCCCGGACCTGTGGTGTGCAAGCGCAATACACTACCACTCAGCCACTGGGCCATGCCATATATAATGATGTTAAAAATTAGGCGGGAATATTAAGTGTAATTGCTGGGTGAGTGAGTGAATATTAACATCATACTGTTTTGGCGACGGATCTCGTAATTTTGAAACATGGTCAAGTGACGAGGACGACACCTGAGCTGACAACCCGTCGCCTAACTAGCACACCACGCCATTTGCTGGAAAAACAATTAAAGAAAAATTTATGTTGCCAAACGAAGATACAAATTCTTACTATCGAGTACTTAATAATACACTCCCATGTGGGAATTCGGAAGAAAATTTGTTAGCTACATGTATCAGAATTAGTGAGTGAAACAGTTGAAAACGAAGAAAGCGAAACACTTCTTTCAAACTAAAGCAATAGCTAAAGCTATTTTATTGTAAATCCAATTTTCAAACTAAGTGATGCCATTTTGATGTAATGAAATATTTTCCCTATCAAATATTCCATACCAGTGACAGAAGTCATTATTTTGACATCTCGTTTATTTATATATGAAAAATTATTTTAACCAATAACAGATGGTAGTCATATTGATGTCCGTTTTAACGGCTTGATCATTTCCTTAAGTGGATGGGAAAAGTGGCATTTTTTGTTTTCCATGAAATCTTAATCAAAGGAATTTTGCAAACATATATGCTTGGTTCGTTGATAAATATAGAGCACTCGGTCTATCACAATATCTATTTGACATATAAATATTAGTATCTTATATACAACATTTAAAAATTTATATCAAAAGAATAAACTTGTATTTATTTAGACTCCATATTTGATACTGAAATGCAGCATTGTTTCGAATATAAACAAGAGAAGAGAGAACTTTTTAAAATTATCTAACTACTCACTGTGTTCTTGTCCAGTTTATCTTCAGATCAACTTTTCCCCCAATTTGCTGTATATTAGCAACTGAGCCTTTGCAGAGATGGTAAGAACCAAATGTAGATTCAGTTTAGAGGTGGCATCATCTAGTGGCGGATCTCAGTACCAAATTTGGACGCTTGAATTCCTTTCATTCAAGTTCTCATCGGATGCTG
Organism: Trichonephila clavata; assembly: GCA_019973975.1. Classification (NCBI taxonomy): domain Eukaryota; kingdom Metazoa; phylum Arthropoda; class Arachnida; order Araneae; family Nephilidae; genus Trichonephila; species Trichonephila clavata. Next base: position 40,377 of record BMAO01035373.1, on the reverse strand, counting down.
AATATTACCGTGATTTGTAATTTTGCCGAGTGTACCAGAGGCAAATTGATACTCAAGGGATCTTTTACATGCCTCATAATTATAAGACACGCGTGCCTACGATTTTTGCATCCAGAAAATCTATCCACTACAGATGGTGTTGAGCCCACACCCTTAGGCTTACAAAGGGGGCAACGCTACCTCTCAGCCTCCGGAGCTGATTCTTCAGATCATTAGTATGAACATATATGTATTTCGAAAATTGTAGCTTTCGACAGATTAGTATTATAAAACTAAGCGCTTAATACTTATTGATACGCTTGTCACAATATTTTCCAATATATCTCAGTTCGTGAATTACAAAATTTTGATAGATCAGTAATTACAAGATCACAATATGAAAGTTGAACATATTAAATTTCTTATTAAAGATCAATAGAGTATGTTATTTAACACAACACTATTAATGGCTTATTCCTAAATTTTGGAATATTAAAGAGTATCCTTTTTGGGATTTGTTTATATTTAAGCTACTCTGATACACTAATTAATGTCCATATAGATCATTATAAATTCCCCTCGCCTAAAAGTTTTTAATTTGCCGTAAACTCTTAATATCAAGTTTGGAACTTCACAACTTTTTCTCTGTTTAAATGCATTTCATTTTCAGAAAAAGCTGCGAAATCACTCCCATTATAAGAATAATCATTTCTTTATTTAGGTGATATGCACTGTTATAATTTGAGAACTTCTTAGTTAAGAGGACGGTAGACCAATAAAACTAACTTTTTTTAAAAATTGTTAGCTTAATTAGATGAAATTGGAATCAATGTAGTAAATGATTATTATGTTTCACAATTTAAATAAATAATTTTTTAAAAAAACATTATAAACTGATTTTTTTTTTAAAAAAATAAAATTTTTAAACTGTTTTTAAAATTGTTGCTTGCGCATTAATTTTTAGATTGGTATGTACATAATTGTTGCTTTATATATTTATGAACTACAACAAATATATCTGTGCATGGATTTTAAACTCAGAATAAAATTTGTGATGAAACAAAGATAAATTTTCTATACTCTATGAAATATTTTACCAATAATCACACATTAAAAGGTATTTAAAAACCACATAAAATATGATCCTTTGGATTGTTAATTTCTTAGAAAACTAATGCACAAATTTGTGAATTATTTCATCTTTCATAAGTTGTGAAAATTTCAAAGAGATATGAAGTAATATAAAACGCAAGGAGCGTTTTACGTAACAATGAAAGGGGAAAATTTACTCAGAAAAGTACATTTGTAACATTTATTTTGTAAAATAAGAAATAACTTAGTAATTATTAATCAAAATGACAAGATTCTTTGACAGAACTATTCAATGAAATATAAGGAATGTTATTAGTATAAAAAATCAAAATCGCAATTTTGACCAAAATTTAACATTGTGAAGTTCCATCCTCTCCTTAAACATAACTTTTAGTAATTTTGTAAATCAGGTTCTAAGGATTGATATAGTTGATACAAGCTGTTCTTTATTTTTTATTAAAAAACCTTCTGGTTATTCAAATAGTTCCGGTTAAACTCTCATGAAAAAATGCTATTTTTGAATCTAATTGCTAATGCTTTGAAGTCTAAAAATACTATTTTGAACTGTCTAACCGAACTAAAAACATACAACGGGAGAAAATGTTTCAAAGCAATTTATACCTTCAGTCTTGAAGTGTCATCACAACAAAGGACTCTAGTCTTGAACTTTTTTATTTTTCCGCATTCTCCTTTATGTCAAACTCCTGTTCTGAACCTAACACATTCGCTTTAGAAAGGACAATATCGTAAACATCAGAGATTTAAGGGTATCCAGTCTACTATTGTTCCTTTTTTTAGTATAACTTGGACTTCTACAATAGACAAAGAGATTCTTGCCCTTAAACAATAAACTTCAGGTTCACTTTTATTTGAGCTATCTAAACTACCTGAACCATTAAATAGTTTATTTTCTATCAAATCCATCGTAGTTCAAAAATCAAAACCTACAGGGTTGAACGCTAAATTTTTGCTTTTGCAATATTTTTTGGTTTCATTTAAGCAACAAAATCTAACCAATTTTTTTTCAAGAAAATAGTCGATTTCTTTCTTTCCTTTATTCTGACCCCTTTTAGAGTCCTTTTTGAGTTAGTACCGTCCTTTTCTAGTTCAATACAATTGGGACTTTTCCTTTATAAGATGTTTATAGTTCATCTATTTCGAATTCATAAGTGCCTGGATCATAGCCACCTTTATTCAGTTTTAAAACATCCTTTTGGGGTTTAAAAATACATCCTTGTATTTGGAGAATTCTATACCGTTTACAAAATTATCATCATCAAATTTTACACGATAGGTTTCAAAAACATATCTAGTTGGGGATTTTCAAATTCTATATCCTTATGTATGTGTGGCGGTATCTAAATTAGCAAGTAACTGTCTCCGAACAGGAGTGATCACTTTTGTCTAGTGGTATGTTATCCATAAGTCGTGGGTTCTAATCTCCGACATTGGTGACCTTGGCTTAAAAGAAAAATGCAAACCATCTGATCTGTCGTGGCGCCATCTACCCGCAAGAAGAGCAAGCAAAGACCCACACGACGCAGCAAAAAAGTCGTCAGACCCACTCGACTCAGCAAAGTCGTCAGACTCACTTGATGCAGCAAAGTCGTCAGACTCACTTGACGGAACAGTAACAACTCACACGCTCGCCATAAAAACAAATATCTCGTTCGTTCACTTATCCACCGATTCATTGATGGGAGAGTATATAAATAAGCCAGTAACAGCCTCCGGACGACAGTGATCCCTTTTGTCTAGTGGTATGTTACGTGCTTAAGAATTCATAGGTCGCGGGTTCTAATCCTCAAATAGTATGTTCAACATAACCTATCAATGTTCTCTAATTATTATCAAGATTACCTCGAAGTTCCTTCGTCAAATACACGCATGCTATTCTCCCAAGAACCTTTAAATGTCTTACGGGGGAAATTTTTTCTGCCTAGACACTTGGAAATACTTAATTGTAAACTTCAGTTCACATTATCAATTCATACACTGTTTATCTTTTTTTATTTGGGATTGTAAATTTTAATACAGAACTCATTTTTATTTTTAAGAAAATTTATGCACGCTAACATACTGAGGTGCTCATCAATACGGATAGAAAATTATCTGGATCTACATAGCGATTTTAATGGGGCTCTACATGCCTCAGCTTAAATTCTTTTTAAAATTCATTTCGTTGATTTTTTTTACTCCTTTAAAGAATGCCTGAAGAGTTCTTGCAATACCACATCTGTCACATGGTTTAATTTCACTCGTTATATTTTTCAGCCAAAACCCTTTTACGACTTCACAAACCTGACTAATGCTAGAGCATTTTGATTATCATATCTACGAATCGTATTTAAAATAATATTACATTTCGTACCTTTTACGAAATGTAAAAGGTTCTTTGATTTGTTTTCAACGACATTAGTTCTTAATATATACAATTTGCTTACAAAATGAACATATGACAGAAATTTATAATTAAGATATTTAATTTGATTGCTTTACTTTTTTAATTGCTAATTATAATTTACATTATGTGTTCATCCATCTCAAATTAAATTTCTAGTCCTATTTTGACTTGTAAAATACAAATTTAAACAAAGTAGTTCTCTTACTCAATGTTTGGTGTATTCCTAGTAGACCATTTCCTTTTTCACATATCGATGTAGAACCCACAAAGAGGAAAACTTCCTAATATAAAATGGGCCCAAAATCCTGAAACAGACGTCTTTCTTTACAAAAGTAATCTTCTGCTTTAGTGTCAATAACGAACTTTGCCTCGAATTGGCGAGTAGAGCAATCGCAAGAAAGGCAGAAAAATTAATTTACTTCTTTTCCGGTCTCTTAAGGCCTGACTTCACCCTCGAATTAAATTTGGACCTTTGGGATATTGGCGTATTGAGTCTTCCACAGTATTATTGTCTTTCGTCTTGATGAAATTCTCTCATCAGATGTCTGGAATTGCAACTGGGGTTAATGTCAGAATAAATTTCTTATCTTTGAAGATACATTTTCTGTGAATTTTTGTCTACTTTTAAATATCTATCAAATGGATGTCAGAAGGTCATATTCGGAAGTGAATGATTTCTTCCCGTTTACCGATATGTATTCCTCATAATTTAATTGATGCAGCTAAATCTCACAGAGTTACCATATTGTGGGGATAAATTCGATAGATGCTGTTATGCTATACATCTTCGGATACGCTTGTACACATACTTTCTCCAGATTCTTTGTCTTTCGAAGAATCCGTCTGCAGAAGTTGGCTATTTTCTACTCGTTATGCAAACGAATATTCCTGAAAGAATTCAGAGGTCTACTATCTTGACTCTGGTTGGTGGTTGAATTATTTCAGTGATTTTATCTTAATCTCTTTAGAAGAGTTCACATTTATCACAATAGTACTAATTTATCAAACCGTGGAAATAAATTTGATTAGATGCTCTTATGCTATCCATCTTCAGATACGCTTCTACCTACTATCTTTAACAAGTAAAGAGATATTTGAGTGACGTGTTTTAATCTCTTTTCTTTCTCATTCATCTTCAGGTTTAACTTTAGACATAAGAGTATGAAATCAAACCTGAAGCTAAATTTTAAGTCAAATCTGAAAACATTCTGCAAAAATTATGTTGAAACAATAACTTTACTCACATAGAGTCCTCATACATATAGTTACCTCTGTTTAATTTATTAAATCAGAATAAAAGCATCCTTTATACTTAATTATACAATCGCTATGGAGGCTCTGCTAATTCACGAGAATTCTTCGAATCCAATTGAAAACGCTTTTGCTACACCATGCGTTGCTGACATTTTATCAGTTCGAATGATTGGAATTCATAAAAGCGATAAAAATTAACTAGTATGAAAAATAATTTCTTACAAATTAAACCCAACGGGATGCAAACAATTTCTTATATACAAGTTTATTTTTTCAAAAAAATTAAAAATAAATAACGTTATCTGGATAAATATCCTCATTAAACATTTTTTTAAACAATGTGACAGGAGATATTTTGATATATATTTAATTTTTAATGAAACATTTTTTAACTAATAACGAAAAACGACCAAACTAAAAGTCTTGCCCATTTCCCCAAAATGGATGAAATGATGTTTTGTTTTGTAGAAAATAAATCTTGTAAGTTCACATGCATTTTCCTACACTTTAATGCTCACTTTTCCCTACACTTACACAATGACTTTTAATTTATTTCTTTTGGCAACATTCAATGAAAGCAAGTATTAAGAAATAGAAAACCATAAGAAAAAACGGTTTTTGGATGAAATCAGGAGATGAAGTTTCAGGAAACTTGAAGCTGGGGAATTTGAAGTGCAGATAAGTAGACTCTTCAATATACATTCCAATATTCTGTGCAACATACGTATAAAGTTGAGCGAGCCAGGATCCTTAGACGCAAGTCTTAGGCTAGGTTGCCGATGACCAATGAATATATAAATCATTTATAGGTAATCGTAACAACTTCTCAGCACTATTGTGTGAATTTCATGAGTCCACAGGTATACAAGTTCAAGATTGTTTTTTCTAAATTCCTACTTGAGTTAGTTTTGCTTGCGTCCCGTAAACAGACCTTCAGTTTGAATATTACTCAAAAGTTTATTTAACATGGCGTAGAAATAAATTGGAAATCATTCTGTACACTTATGCGTGTGAGTCCTAATTCATCCTAGCCACTGAACTCAACGTATTTCATATGGAGAGAACTAGGGATCCACTACATACCCTCCAATATCTGAGAAACAGACAGTCATGGCATCACAGATGTAATGATCTGGGTATACATCATGCTGAATAAAGCACAGATTTCCATGTACTTAACAGAGACTTTGTGACTGCTAAATGGTATAGGAATTGAATTCTTAAGCTCTTATTTACCCTTTTAGAGCATTTTTTATGGACACTACGCTCGGATTTAGCAATTAGAGTTTAGAAATCTCAACTTATGGATAATATATATGTCCTTGGAATAACAGTTGTCACTTATCTCCCATCGTCATGCAGTATATAAAAATTAGAGAAGACATCTATACAAATAAATAAAATTGAAGTGTCTGTTTGTAATTTCAAATTAGCAGCTTTTTACTTAATGCACTAAAAGTATATACGGTACTCAGAACAAAAAACCAATTTTTAAAATTTTTGTCTGTCTATCTGTCTGTCTGTCTGTTTGTTCCGGCTAATCTCGGAAACGGCTGGTGCGATTTTAAAAATGCTTTCACTAATGGAAAGCTACATTAACGGGGAGTAACATAGGCTATATTTTATTCCCGTATTCTTACGGGAACGGAAACTATACGGGTGAACGTGAAACTGAATGCCAAGATGAACGCCAAATTGAACGCCAAGCTGAGCTAATGAAGTCGTTGTTTTGGTTATTGGCGACCGATGCTCTTCATGAGACATAACAGTGTTACGCGCACATGATAATACGCTGACACGTGCCATAATTTTTTTTAATGATAGTTATCTCACTGTTCAGTTAAGTAGAGCATCGGCTGTTTCGGATGCACTTTTAAAAATAATAAATCAAGGCTTCGTAAGCAAAAAGCAATGCAAGAAACAAAAAATTGATAAGTTTTACGGTTAGTTTTAATCCTTTCTTTTTTTTTTTTTATTTACATTTTTAGTCACATTTAAACAATAGTTATTATAATCCCAATCTATATCTATACAAATAAATAAAATTGAAGTGTCTGTTTGTAATTTCAAATTAGCAGCAATTGTTTGCGGGGCGGGGGTTTAAGAGGCGTTAGAAATTCCGATTTTTAAGTTATTAGACGTACAGTCTTGAAACTTAGTAAGTAGATTCCTCTCATAGGGTAGAGATACGCTACAAAATGGGTTTCGTGAAAATTGCCCTCAAGTGGCGTTGCGGGACTTAAGGGGCGTTATAGATAATTATTTTCATTTTTAAACTATTAGACGCAAAGTCTTTATATTTGATAAGTAGATTTCTTTTATAGAGTAGAGATCAGCTATAAGAAGGTTTTGTGAAAACAGACCTCTAAATGGCGTTGCGGGGGATTTAGTAGCGTACTAGATAAATATTTTCGTTTTTAAACTACTTCACCTCCCTGCTTGAAAATTGGTAGGAATGTTTCTTTCATGGAGTAAATATCCGCTACAAAACAGGTTTGGGAAAAATTGACCCCCAAGGGGTGTTTAAGGGCAGATATAAATAATTACTTCTATTTTTAAACTATTAGACGCACAGTTTGAAATTTGGTAAGCAGATTCCTCTCATAGGATAGAGATACACTACAAAATGTGTTTTGTGAAAATCGACCCCTAAGCCGCGTTGCGGGGATTCAAAAGGCGTTATTGATAATTTTTTTTTTTTTTGCATTTTTAATTTATTGGACGCACAGTCTTCAAATTTTGCTAAGCAGATTCTTTTCATAGTGTGCAATTCCCCTACAAAATTGGTTTTGTGAAAACAGACCCAGAAGTGGCGTTGTGGGGGCTCAAGTGGCGTTATAGACAATTATCCCCATTTTTAAAATGTTAGACGTACAGTCTTGAAATTTGATAGCAGATTCCTTTCGTAAAGTAGAGAACCGCTACAAAATGGGTTTCGCGAATATCAACTACTAAGTTTAATTTCGGGATATTAAGAGGCATAATCGATAAATATTTCCATTTTTAAACTACATGATCATCCTGCTTGAAAATTGGTAGGCATGTTCCTTTCATGGAATAGAGTTCCTCTAACAAAGAGTAAAACGAAAATTGACCCCCAAGGAGAGTTGCGAGGGGTCTAGAGGAGTTACAGAAAAAAATTCCTGTTTTTAATTGTTAGACCCATATACTTGAAATTTGTTAAGCATGTTTCTTTTGTTGAATAGGGATCCACTAAGAATGTATTTTAAGCAAATCAAGTTCTGGGGGGGGGGGTGCAGACGTACTTGGACGTATTGACAAAAAAAATTACTTTTTGGAGCTACAAGGACTATAATAATGAAATTTGGTTTGCATTTTTCTTTTGTTGAGTTGAAATCCGCTAAGAGCGGTTATTTTGGAAAACGGCTCTCGACGGGATTACGGAGATATTGATAGTAAAACTTTTTTTTCTTCTGTTAGATTTAGACTTGAAATTTGGCTTGCATCTTCAATTTACGGAGTAGAGATCCACCGAAAATTGGTTTTGCGGGAATCCACTTGGTTTTTGTGTTACGAAAGAGCAAACATCATTCTATGCTTCAATTTTAGAGATTTTTAGAAAACACAAATTAAATGAGTTCTGTCCCCTTTTTTTTTATCAACAGGCGACAGTTACAGGTCTAAGTATATTTTTCAATACAATCGAATTCTTAATGCAGGACTTAGATATCAATAATTTATGCATATATATAAGCAGTAAAAATTTATAAAACATCATGAAATTCCCAGCGAAGCGGGCGGGTAACAGCTAGTTATCTATAAATTGACTGCTTCTTTCATCTTGTAGCTTCTCTTAAATTTTCCTCAACTGATGAGCAGTATGCAAGATCATACGTCTGTATAATAAGTGATGCACTATATACACTGCTGGCCACCGTAAATGCAACACCAAGAAAGACAAGAGATAGCACAACAAAACTTATTTTGTTGATAACATGTTGACCAAGCATCAAATGATTAAATTTATAGACTTCTGTGAAGTGTGGTTCCTGCCAGAATCAGTAGCCAGAGTAGCCGCCATTGTTGGAGATCACCACTGCCACACGCCTCGGCATTGATTCAAAGAGACTTTGGATGTGTTCTTGGGGTACAGCAGACCAAGCAGCTTCCACGCGTTGCTAAAGTTGATTTGGTGTGGCAGCTGAGGGTGTAATCTGGGTCAATCGTTGGGTAACCATGGACCACATGTTTTCCATCGGCGAAAGATCCGGAGAGTGAGCCGGCCAGGGAAGCAATTCAATCGGGTTATTGACGAAGAACCTTAGGTAAAATGGGTACTTAGGTAAAATGGGATCCCTTTATGCAAGTCTTCACTGGAAGAAATAAAAAAGTCACATGGGTCCAAATAAGGAGAATAAGGTGGCTACTCCATCACAGTAATGTTTTCTCTGGTCAGAAACTGCTTTACAGATAGCACCATGTGAGCGGATGCATTGCCTTGGTGCAACAGCCATTCATCACTCCTCAATTCTTGTCTTTTTTATTTAATTTTTTACACGAAATCTCTTTACTCCTTCAACGTTGAGTAACAGTCTGACCACTGATGGAGTGGGAACCCTTTTCATATCACAAATTCTGGCAATGTTTTGGTCTGTAATCGCTGGCCTTGAGCGCCTAGCACGTTCATCATCTTCCACGCGGTCCTTTCTCGTTGAAAACCACTTATGCCTTTCAAACACATGTGCACGAGACAAAGTTTCATCTCTATAAGCCTTGGTTATAATTTGAAATGTTTTCGTGGCTGATTTCTTAATTTTCACAAGAAACTTGATGTTGATTTGCCATTTTCTCGGAAGAATGCAGTTGCACGTGTTCACTCTATGACGCAGTGCCCCAACTGTCGTGATTGGTTCTAAAGCGAAACTGACCACATGTATAGAGGAGGTGTGTGGGGTGACGTCACCAAAACAGTTGTAGCCAACTTGTACTCTTTTTTCAAGTTACACACTTAGTCTCCTTTTTGTGTGCCACATCTTGTAAATGTCACTTTCGAAGAATAGATCCAGACAATGATTTTGAATGAAAATACTTATGGATATTCTATCCAAAACTGCGCTGGAACTTTTAATGTTTAAATATTTGGATGCTGCCATATTGCTGAAGTAATGATTATTTTATTAAATAACGTTTTACTATGTTGTAATATTTCATTTACTATACTTATGTATATAATAATGTTTTACGTTATGATTTTAATGTTATATGTACACATAAGTTTTCAAACTTCCATTATTATATACTGGGAAATAAATTCACATTAAGTTTCGTATAAACTTTTGCTAACTTTAAATCTTCAAATGAATTGAAAATATGTAAATAGTTACTTTCTCATTTTGTTTCTCTAATTGATTCCCAATTCCTTATTTATTCAGTGCAACTTCTAAATGAAATTCTTCGTCATTCATTTAAAGAAGAGTTTGTATAAAGTCATGGTCCTGAGGCGGTATTCCGGCAAAACTATGAGCCGGAAACAGAACATTTTCTTCTTTCCCCTTTTTCTTTCTCACAAATAGTGACTTCCAACTTGTCCGAATATTGAATAAAGTCCGGAATGTTTTTCGTACAACTTCAGTTTTCCCCCAAGAAATACTTTTCGCCGAAAAGAAACATTGTTTATCCCTACATACTTCTTTTGCTTCATTTTCAGAGTTTCATTTTTGTTACCTTACCACTATTTATTCTTTGTTCTAAACTTTTTAAAAAATTTAATCTGTTTTTTCTCTGTGGATACGAATTAAAAAGTCTTAAAGTGTGGTAAAAAATTTAGTGGTTTTCAAGGCGCAGGAAATGTTATAAGAGCTAATTTAAAGTTTGCAGATATAAATTATCAAATTAAATTCTTTGATAATTTAATGTTCACAGATTTATATATATATATTTTTTTAATGAATAGACTTGTTTAAAACTACCATTTAAGTACTGAGAGTACTATTATTTTTAAAGGGTTTTGCAAGATAATTAGTTATTAGTATTGAATTACTACGGACTATAATTTAACCATTGCAAAGAATCTTTATTTGATAATATTTTAAGTAATCAGTTTGTTACTACAAGGGGTGATCAAATGAAAAGGTACGAAACGACATAAAAATGAAACAGTTAAATATTTGCATAGTCCGCAAAGGGAGAATGTAGCGAGACATCTCGGGATGCCATTGGAGACTCTGACTGGGATCGGTTCATGCGCGGGTGCCCGCATGCGCAGGAGAGAGCAAAGGCTCTTATAAAAAGCAGCGTCCAAATGATGCGAGCACATAATTACTCGAGCACAGAAAAAGCATTAACTCCGATGTGTACTGTGAGACACTCCGACGCCTACGCAGGTCCATCAAGAACAAAAGACCGGGGCTGCTCACGGAGGGTGTGGTTCTGCTCCATGATAACGCGCGTCCACACGTCTCCAGAGTCACACAAATGGAACTGGACAAGTTCCAATGGGAGACGTTGGACCATCCGTCCTACAGTCCGGACATGTCACCCTGCGATTTCCATGTGTTTGGTCCACTGAAGAAACACCTGAAAGGAAAGCGCTTCAACTCGGACGACGTACTCAAGGACACTGTGAAGGACTGGGTCTCGTCACAGCCACAGGAATTCTGGGAACAAGGAATCCTGCGGCTTGTTCATCAGTGGGATCGTTGTGCTCAGGCCTATTGTGTATATTTTGAATAAAGTCTATATTTGTACCCACCGTGTCGTTTCATACCTTTTCATTTGATCACCCCTTGTACCTTGACACAATAAAGCCAGTTATGATAAGAAATCCTTTAAACATATCTTGTATACTTGATTGTAATTTCCAGAGCAATTCTAAGATAATGCTACAGAGAAATAGCAAACTTCCTGCAGCAGAATGACTCCATAAAGTTATGATGTTGAGTTAATAATATTACACTAATTATAGCTTAAAATTTTATATTCCGGTTCTTTTAACATATAAAATCGAGTTTCCTAAACATAGAAATTCGAGTTCCTTGCAATTAAAAATTATAAATAAAAAAAATCACTTTTGTGTAGTAAAATAAAATATCTATACATAGTATTTACATTAATAGTTATTTATAAACTTTTGGTCTTCTACTTTGAAAAATACTTAAACGCGATTAATACGTGTAGTAAGTACTAAAATAAATCATTTTCATAAAATACCTTACCCTATTACCCTTTAAAAGAGTCATTATTACGTGCTTCTTAGAAACTCAATAAATTCGTTTTTATTTTATAGCTCTCTTTCGCTATAAAAGTCACAGTACTCTTTGAGTTTTATGTGTACGACAGTTTTTCTTTATCGAATGCTTGCTTCCCGTATATTAATGCTTTACCAGATAGAAAATAATTACCTTAAAAGTTGATAAAATTCGTAGTAAACTGTTCATATTCATAGCTTTCATGTCCCCTTACCGGAACATTAACTAGAAGCGATGAATGTTGAGATTTTTGGCATTTGACATAGTCCAGTACAAGTAAAAATTAATATAACTATTTTAGAAGAGTAAGTTAGAGATATTAAAGTGTTATGTTTTGATTTCTTGAGAGCAAAAATATTAATTGAAAAAGTATTATATTCAATATATGTGAAATGGATTCATTTTTATTTGTATTTACGAAATTTAAAAAGCACTTTTATTAGTATTTGTTTTGTTTTTTAGACCGACTGCGCGCGAATGAGCAAAATTCGATTAGAGAAATAAAGACAATTCCATATTTTTGTATTATCTGAAGAATAGAACTTTACAATCCAAGCATATTCTATAGATTTACTGAATTAATTAGATTTATATCTGTACAGGGTGAATCGCTACCATACCGACAAACTGGTAGGGGGAGTAGGAGGTACAGAGACAACTCGGAACAGCATTGCAATGCAGGGTTACAAATGGCGTAGTTGCGAGCTATGGTGCAAAGCAAAGGAAAAGAACAGAAACAATAAAAAATTAATGAGACAGAAAACATTTTATTCAAAGTTTGTATTACAAAAGGTGTTCGAAAATGCATGAACTTCATGTATGAGATGTACGAGACGCCTATTCCTTCAGGTTAAGGAAACGCTTGAATATCTATAGCTGCCGAGAGAATACGAGGCATGCCAGGAATCTTCAAGAACAGGGGTTTGCAACCTATGGCATGAGTGCCACATGTGGCACGCAGTACAATTCGCAGTGGTACGCTGTACTACACTATAAATTTGTCAATTTTTGAGTGGATGGAATTTGATAAATTTTCAATGGAACATATTTGACAAATATCTTCAGAATTATGAATATTTATGGAATTGCGAAAACATTCTGAAATATAACTCTATAGAGATAAATTTACAGCTGTTTTGTCAATTATTGAATGTCATTGCTGGAGAGATTTAATTGTTTGAAGAGAGAAAATTGCATGTATTCTGCTTTACGTTTTTGTTTCTACATATCTAAGTAACAATCTTTCTTCATAAAACATATTTCGTGTCCGCAAAGAAATTATTTAACAATTGCAGGCTCAGAATCGTGTCAAATTAAAAGTCACACTGTTTATCTTAGAAACAATACTTTATTTCAGTGTCAAATATGGAGTCTAAATTAATACAAATCTTTTCGTTTGCTATGAATTTTTAAATATTGTATATAAAATGCTAACATTTATGTTCCAAATAGACATTGTGGTAGACCAAGTGCTATAAATTTATCAAGGAACCAAGCATATATATATGCAAAATTCCTTCGATTAAGAGAAAAGAGAAAGAGAAAAATGGAAAAGAGAAAGATGTCACTTTTTCCATCCACTTAAGGAAATGAAGACGTCAAGACGGACATCAAAATGACTACCATCTGTTATTGGTTAAAATAATTTTTCATACATAAATAAACGAGGTGTCAAAATAATGACTTTTGTCACAGGTAGGGAATATTTGGTAGGGAAAATATTTCGACGCATCAAAATGACATCATTTACTTTTAGCTTGAAAATTATATTTACAATAAAATAGCTTTAGCTACGGCTTTAGTTTGAAAGAAGAATTTCGCTTTTTTTCTTCGTTTTTAATTATTCTTTTCACTAATTCTGATACAATTAGCTGACAAATTTTCTTGCGAATTCCTACTAGGGCGTGTATCGCTAAGTACTCTATACTAAGGATTTGTATCTTCGTTTGGCAACATAAATTGCTCTTTCAGTGTTTTTCCAGCAATTACACTTAATATCCACGCTTAATTTTTAACATCTTTGTATATGGTATTGCTGAGTGTCTGAGTGGTAGTGTATTGTGCTTTCACCCCACAGGTTCGAGGTTCAAATCCCGGGCTGGGCAAGGTCGACTCATCCTTTCATCTTTTCAGTGGGTCCATAAATTGAGTACCAAGCTTGTGCTTGGAAACTAACTGAACACTGACCACTTGACCGAAACATATGCACATGCATCCCAGCTCCTAAGGTCACAAAAGCTGAGATAGGCACAGCAGACATCAGCTGTTGCGCCACTGAGTTCAGTTCAGTATATGGCATTAAGTTTCAATTATGAAAAAGAGGGGAAATAAAAAAAGGATACACATTTTAGAGAGAGAAGCAAGATTTCTTGGGCAACTTAAGTAATTTGAATAATAAAACTGTATGCCAAAAATTTGAAATATTTTACTTCGCTATATATATAAATCTAGTATATTTCAAGGATGATTGATAGATATTTTATTACAATCACATTTTTAAGCTACGCTAGATTATAATTTAAGGATTCAAGATGTATATTTTATTTCATACATAAAAGAGATTAATTACCAGAAAATATATTACTTAAACAAATTAGAGAAACTGCCCGGTTTTAATAAATGTTATCAAACAAAATGTATATTAGGTTATATGCTAAAAAAATTTCAACCAATTTTATTCACAATTCGTATGTTCTGCGTATTAAATATATTACAGATAAAAAATAAAATCTAAATTGTATTGTATCATCATATTTTATAGTTTTTTACTTTTTCTTTGAAAGAAATATTAATTTGTCTTCCATTCACCTTCATAACCTTTATTGACAAATTTTTGAATATCACAAATGAATGTACATCACGAATAGCATAACATATGGTCAGATTATTAGTTGGAAAGTTTATTTCTAAAAATGTTTCGGAAAGTTCCAGAGAGTTTCAGACGTTTTGAAAATGTTTCCGAATAAACTTTTGCAAAAATAGTAGCTAATAAATGAAACGTGCTAAGCAAATGGATTTAGAAAGTACTTTTTCAATCAAGTTTGGTAACAGCTGTGCGCCCCAGACCTCATAAATCAAAAAGTGGTCATTATAATGTACAACTGCACTTGTAAAATGAGGATGAAGAACTTTTTTTGGTTGGTTAAAGAATAAAAGTATTCGAGAGTCATTATTATAATTAGTTTTAGAAGCAAAGATTACGCATTCCGCATGGACTACTAGGCTTAGTAGAAATGCATCAACTCGAAAACTGAAGTTGCGCTGTTCTTGCAGTCAAAACATATTTCACTGAGTGGTTCTAGGGTTGCATTTAAGATTTGTCTTAATTGAGACTACATATTCATTTAATTACCTCGCAATATATTATTTTCGAGCCATTTAAGTAAAAAAGCGAATATTCGCTCGCTTTATTTTTTTTAAAAAAAGGACCACCTTATATTTTATTAGTAAGATAAATATGGAGAAAATTACTAAATAAAAATATCATAAAAAATTTAATATTATAAAAAGTCTTTTTCAAAGGTAACCTAAAATCATTAAAATTTATTATTTTACATAAGATATGTTTATATTGTACTTTATTACATTTTGTAACATTGTTGATAGAAAGACATATTTTAAAAATAGCAATGTCCCATCGAAAATATGAGATAGGAACTGTCCTTATATATATACCATGGCAAATATATCTATTTACATAGATGTGTAACTTAAATTATTCCCAAACTGAAATGACGAATGAATCTTTGTTTCTCATGTTCTTTATGAAAATTTCAGCATCATTATAAATCTTTAAGAAGTGTTATATAATTTTTTACACCAGCTTTCTTAATAGACAAATTTCTTCCAAGCTATGCATTTTATTTGCAGTTTTCCATTCTAGAATTATTTATGACTCATTTTTAGTCAAAATAGCTACTGAAATAAAAAAAGGTGAATTAACCCGCTGTCTGCTTAAATCTGTCAAAAATAAGAAAACATTAAATGCATATTTTGTAAGATAATTTATTAGTATGTATAAAAAATGAAGCACCGTTACAAAACTGTTTCATAATCTATTCCTGATTATTCATAAATTATTACTTTTACAAGGAAACATTACAGAAATTTTTGAACATTACTCCTCTTTTCAAGTTTATTACTTCCTATCTCACCTTAATAAAAGTAAAAATCAATAAAATTGGAATTCCAACTGATATTAAACTTCTAATTTATATATATGCAATTTTTGTAATTATACAGAACTTTTTTTACTGGTTTTACATATTTCTAACAATATCACCATTTAATATTTAGAACTAAAACCAACACAAAATCTATGCTTCGAATATCGGTTATTATATAAAGTAATGTGATACATATTAAGCATAAGATGTTAGAATTATGATTTGAATAAAAAAAAAGAAAAAATAGGGACATATATTTCTATATACTGTGTGTGTGTGTGTGGTAGTTTCTTCAACGAACATGCATTCAACGCGTGTGCGAATGCATGATTTATCTAAAAAAAACCTCAGTCTCTCTCGGTTTTATTGAATTATGGAAATCCTTGATGTTAAAAAAAAAAAAATACTTGTCTTCAAGTCCCAATGGTAACAAATTACTGAGGTATACATATGATTAAAAAGATATCTGAACAAAAATAATCATACCAATGTACTTATGAAAGTTTCTTTATTAATTTAGAATCATTTCTCAACAAAAAAGTCTTTTTTTAAATCTTTGTTTCATTTTTCACTTTTCTTGAAGTGAAACCAACCTGTCCTGTTGTCAGTCATCTACTCTGTTTCTTTGCCTTACCTTTCTGTTGTTTGACATGACGAGATTTTCTTCCAAAAAATTTTCAGAGCATCAATATTCCATATGCTTCGTGTCAAAAACACCCAGAAGCTATAAGCTGCGCTGTTCTCATAACAAAGCTTTTTTTTTAGATTCCGTTTTTCTCTTCATTTTTTTTCTCCAAAATATGGTGTAACAATACCAAATTTCAATACATGTAGGATTTATAAGCAAAACTGCCAAACTTTTCATGAAACAAGCATTGTTCTTAGCCACTTTTTCCCCTTTACTTGTACATTTAATGTAGTTCAATAAAACGTGTTTTTCATATCCAGTGATTATATATTTAATGTATCAAAAGATGCATCTTTTTATCTACTGAGAAAAAGGTAGGAAGAATGTTATATTTTAACAGAATGAAAATACATATTTTAAGAGAACGAAAATGTATTTTTTTAATGCTTTCTCTGAAATATTCTGTCATTTTCTTCTACTTTCATTTAAAGCGTTATAACTAACAGAAATGAATATGGATATAATATAGACTAAAATTTTGTGTAAAAATGGTTACTCATAATGAAACTCATCATTGGGAAACTCATAAATGCATATTTGTTTTATTCCTACATCATTACTCTTGATAAATTTAAGCACAAGTTCCCATCGGCTTCTTACAATATCATCACAGTCTAATAAAAAGCAATCACTGAAAAAGTGTATAATCACAGTCGGAAAGTACTGAGCTCAAGTAACTACGAAACAGTTATAAAATTATTCTACCTATCAATTGATTCTTAACTTCTGTCACTCCCTAAAATTCTACAGACTCACTTTGAGAATTTATATACTAGATGAAGAATCAGTTCGCAATGGAATTTACTATCTTACTTGGATATGACTATCATGGTGTTGCAGGTAAAATTGTAATCTAAAAATATAATGTTGTGTTATTCCTTTGTCCATATACGGTGATCAATACATCATTGCAACTTCATATATCTGTGAGGCTTAGTCAAAAGTAATAGAAGAAATTGTACAGTTGTATAATTGTATTAAATTGTATAAATTGTATAATTGTAATAATTTTTAAATTGTATAATTGTAATAAATTTTATAAATTGTATAATCGTAAGAAATTGTATTTTTGTAATAAATTGTATGTAATAAAGTGTATGTAATAAATTGTATAATTGTAATAAATTGTATAATTGTAAAAATTATATAACTGTAATAAATTGTATAATTGTAAAAATTATATAACTGTAATAAATTGTATAATTGTAAAAATTTGTAACTGTAATAAAATGTATAATTGTAATAAATTGTATAATTGTAAAAATTATGTAACTGTAATAAAATGTATAATTGTAATAAATTGTATTACTGTAATAAATTGTATAATTGTAATAAACTGCCTAAATTGTATAATTGTAATAAATTGTGTAAATTGTATAACTGTAAGAAACTAATAAATTGTATATTTGTAATAACTTGCATAAATTGTATAATTGTAATAAATTGTGTAAATTGTATAACTGTAAGAAATTGTACAATTGTAATAACTTTTATTCATTGTATAACTGTATAAACTTTCTTCCGCCGACGACATTGAATAATATAGGATCATACTTATTATTCTGTAACAGATTTTAATTCTCGCGTTAGGGTACTTGATAATAACCGCCGTTGTCATATGCAAAACATGCTTGTCTTCAGATATGATGGTGCGACAAGACAGCAATAAATACCGTCGAGTAATCCGTATCCGATGCATCCACGAGTTCTATAGTCTCATCACTTTCATTTTTTTCAACACAACCACTGATTCCTGGGCAAGATAAATAATTCACAATGTCTGTAAACCACAATTATTTCTATGTCACATTCAGCAATGTGCATTTGTTTTAGATATTTTTCAACAAGCTTATTAAAGCTCCTCATATAAAAATCAGTTGAAAACAAACATCCGTTACATAAATAGAACCTTCTCTTCTCACTTTAAATAGCACCTTTAATAGCGTTACTCGTATACACATATAATTTTCATGTGTTACTAAAATTTAATTTATTTAATTCAAGTTAAATATTATTTTTATGAAGAATATTTTGAAAGAGATAGATAAATACGCACAAGATGCACAGTATATTTTTAAACTACTCGAGTTAAAATCAATCTTCAACTTCTTTTGATATTCTAATTCAAAATTAAAAGCATTTCAACATTTCATAGGGTTATACAATGTCAACACATATCATTATCGTAAATAACTCAATGCTTATTTTATAGTTATTCAGGGATTTAAGCTGTGATTAAAATAAAAAGTATAATATCATCACTTATTTTATCGTTAGTAAAACTGACGTCTTTAAGAGTTTGCTAATGTAATATTTTACAAAGATAATGTAATAATGTTTTAACTTGTTTATTTCAAAGTTATTGTATTCTAAACCTTCTAAGAGTAACACCTAAAATAGTTACTCGAATTTCAGAAAAAAATTCCCTTAATTTATTGAACTTAATTTCTTTTTCATTTCGCGTACAATTATTAAGAGATACTTTTTTTCTGTATGAACCCGAAAATTATTTTTCAAAAAATCAAGGGAAAATTAATCACTCGCAAAAAATAAATTCATACTTTAAAAGGAAAACTTTTCGCGGGTGCCTTGAAAAGAAATGTTATGTTGCTTTTAACTTTTTTTATTCAAACTTTAAAAAAGATCTCTTTTTCGTTATCAGAAATATTGATACAGTTTATTTTGTTAGATATTTTCAAAGAAAAACTGCATTGATTGTTTATTTTATATCCTTTAGATAAAATCTGAGTCAAATATTTTTTTTGTCATGTATTTAGATTAACAACATGCTTTGAGGATAAAAGATTTAAATTCCTTAAATCTTCAATTTTCTATCATGCATTCCGTTTTCAATACAATATTCCCAGAAGCTTTGTAATTCTTTTAAAAGAAAGCTTATTTCGATATTCCTTTTAAAATATTTCATGAAACTCTTACAATCATTGGATCCATAGCTTCAATTTCGTGTGCTTTGAGCAATATATTGATTTTTCTTACCTCGATTCTATTCATTTGCAATGAGTTATAACTTCATAGTTTAAGAGAGTAATGTTTTCAATTATTTCAACAAAATTCTGAACATATATTGATATTTCTCGAATAATGGTTCGATTTAACACTTTTGGGAAATCTTACTGAAGGAAATAAAAATAGAAATTGTTGAATATTCACACTGACTTTTCTTTCAACAAAAGCATAAATATATGGGATACCTGATAATCAAAAAATTTCTATTCAAATGACAGAAAAATAAATCTGCTTCAGTTTAACATATGTAAAAGTTTTCCCGATTATATTAAATAATTAAAAATTGCATATCAATATTTAAAATTTTTTGAACAACGTGAAACATAATCCCATACTAAAGTTTTAAATGTTCTATTTTAATATTGTTTCATGATTTAACTAAACAAACTAAAACAAAAATCTAAAAATCTTTGTAATAGATTAGAAACTAAACATTTCAAAAGTATTGCCTTTTCTGTTTTGCTGCTGTGCTCGTAAAAATTAGTTTTTGTCAAATTCAGCTCTTCATTATCTTATGTCATTTCTTAAAAGGTTAATCATTCTTAAATTAAATGTACGTTAAAGTCTTCTTAATGGCTTCCAAGTGACAGAAGTCATTAATATTTTTAAGAGATAGAATCTGGTTTAAGTGTGTGAGCACATAATTTTTATTTTGGTAATAATTTCAATTCTTAGAACCTCATGCTAAAAGTTAATTTCAGTATTATTTCTTAGACAGTAATGCACATAACTAAATAGAATTTTCACGAAAATATTTTGATTCTATTTATTTTTAAGAAACAATAGAAGTATATAGTGCCTGATCTAAATTTACCTCACTTTAAGCTTTTATTGCATTTCATTTCTGATTCAATAAACATTTTACATACAGTTTATTAACTTATTTAACATAAAAATCAAGACTTTGAACATCAAGTTTAGTATTAAAATACAAAAAAGCACCAATTTTGTAGGGATTAGAGTATAGTAGGTTTTAAATAGTTTATAGTAAATTAAAAATAAAAATTTGAATTGTATTTAAATAAAAATATAAGATTGTTTGAAGAGTTGATATATCCGTTAAAGCAAATATTTTTAATAATAGACAGGTATCAATTAAAAACTTTCTTCATGTTCTAATCAAAATTATAAATTAACATGAATCTAACAACTTAAAATTTACTAAGTGTAATATTTAAGATTATGTAATTTTTTGTCACATTTAGACAAAAACAAAAATATTTTTAGAATAATTTTTGTCGAGACATAGATATATAGTGAGTTTGTCTTTCCATTATCAAAGTTTTCTCACTTAAAAACGTATTTACAATGATAATTTCACAATGTCTTAAACATAATATAAATTAAATATATTCAACATATAACTTGCATATAATTTTAAGAAACATTGATTCTTAAAGAAAGAAAGTAAATTAATTCAAAATTTATGACATTTATTGTATTCCCGTATTACCTTTTGCCAAACGAAAGGTAAAAAAAATTGTGCATTGTTCATATATAGTAAGAAAAAATTCGTGTATTGTGTGTATATTTTTTCATAACGGATTTTCCTGAGTTTTTTATGTTTAAAACCTTTACAGTTAAATAAACTAAAGGAAATGTTAGTTTTGAAGCCTGGATAAAAAAAGAAGTATTTTAAATATTTAAAACGTTTATGTGTATATTTTTAGATTTTTCTCTGTTATTTCTGCTTATTAATTTCTACAATTAATTAAATCACCTTTCAAAATATTTAAAAACCCCTTTATTTAGCCTGGTAGTAATGGTATTTATAAAATGATTAAATTATAATATTTATTGTATATAGCTGAAGAAGGAGTTATACGTTTTTTAAGCACTTTGTAAAAGTTTTTCTTTTTCTTTTTATGATACTAAATAGATTAAAAAGAAAACAAAATAATAAAGAAATATATTAATATTAGGTTGTGAAGTATGAAATCGAGCAAAAATAGGTTAAGCACATAGCCTTATTTAGACGTCATATTTTGGCATGATTTGTTTTTCGTGTGAAAGGTACATCTTTTCCTCTTTTTAACGCATATTTCAGTTTGAAAAATAAACTAATAAATCAACTTAAAATCTTAGTTTTTATTGGGAAAAAATCGAATTCAATCAAATGCATTTTTTGCATCACTTCATACTTGACAACCTAATAAATAATAGAATAGTAGATTAATAGAAAAATAGAATAATAGATTTAATAGAATAATAGATTAAGTCTGGCTTTTAAATTTATATATATTTTTTATAAATATTAAGTTGCATTAAATGAAATCTTTTCAAAATAACCGTATTTAAAAATCTCAGTTTCTATTTAGGTTTGGAGAAACATAACAAATAACGAAGTCTATTTTGGTGAAGCTTTGTTTATATAACTTAACACTGATTACTTTAAGTATTTTGTTTTCATTTTTTTAATAAAATGTCCTAACTTTAAGAAATAAGCTTATAGTAAAATGTTGATTAATCAGAGAACTAGTGATAGATTTTTGCCCAAAATACATATTCTAAGCAACAAAATATTTCTTCGAAAAGAAGTGTTATTTTATTGACTTAAAGGTCTATTGATATCTTAGACTGCTTAGTTCATTGCTTCTCAAACTTTCAATATTTGGTATCCAAGTTTCAATCATAATTTTTATAGCACCCCCCTCCATGCAATAACTATGTATTGAGTTCAATAATAATATACTTTGACACTAAAGCTACAAACGACTTTAATTATATACAATACAAATTATCAAGATAAGTTATAAATTTTGTATGTGATTTTATATATGGAAAACTCATGAGGTACTGGTAATTATTAAATTTGTTCTTAGCTTAATAATTTTAAATTAATTATCAAACATTTTCAGTACTGATACATTTATAAGTGTATTATATGTTTATTTTAATTTTTATTATCCCAGAATGTATTTTGTATTTTTCCCTTTCAGTAAATTAATAATTTTTTCAAATAATCTTTTGTTTTCGACTTTTTGATATGCTCTCACCCCCTACCACCACGTAGGATTATCACTGCTCCCTTGAGGGGGGCATATTACAGTTTCAGAAATGCTGGCTTGGTTTCCTTTTAATTCTCAGTTTCATAATTTAAGGGAATCGAATGGAATGAAAATGAACCAAATCCTCTATTAAAAAGCATCATTTTAATATTTCTGAATGTTGTAAGAGTAATGATTTTCAGATAATGAATATCATAAATATTTCCTACATATTAATTCAATGAATATTGTAAAATTAATCATCTGAAGTATGTCAGTTTTTGTCTAATTTTCTCTTTTTTGTGTGTGCGTGTGTTCATCAATTTAAAACTCATTTCTTTAAATTAATAGAGAACTGCTTTTTTTGGTCATTTCACTTCAATTCATTAGTTCCTTTGAATTAAGCATTTATATTTTAAAAACAAGAAGTAACTTTCTAAAGCAAACATTATACATTTATTTTTTTAAATGACATGGTTTATTTACTATATAATGTAAATCTGAGTTTCTCAAACAGTGGAGCGCGCACCCCTAGGGGGAAGGTGATTCCCTACGCGGGGTTGCAAACATATCAAAAAGTCGAAAAAAAATTATTATTTAAAAAAATTATTAA
Source organism: Trichonephila clavata (assembly GCA_019973975.1). Lineage (NCBI taxonomy): Eukaryota > Metazoa > Arthropoda > Arachnida > Araneae > Nephilidae > Trichonephila > Trichonephila clavata. Next base: position 16,959 of record BMAO01035373.1, on the reverse strand, counting down.
TTTATTGAAGGAAGCAAAACAAAATACGTTCCGATATAATGTAAAAATGAAATACACATTTACACTGATATAATACACTTATAAATGTATCAGTACTGCACAATGTATTTGATAATTAATTTGACAAAACTAAGTTAAGAAAAAGTTTTATAATTACCATGAACCCATGGGCTTGTCAAATATAAAAATTATATGCAAAATGTAATACTTATCTTGATTATTTGTACGACTTAATATTAAAGTCTTATTGGAGCTTTACGTCAAAGTATATTATTATTGAAATCAATACATTGTTATTGTATGGAGAGAGGAGGAGAAGAAAATAATGTTCGAGAATTGTGTCGCAAATATTGGAAGTTTGAGAAGTGCTGATGTAAGTAACAAATGGATATTTTGTACTGTAATATGATACTTGATTGTATAAACATAGAAGAAAAGAATATTTGAAACTAAAATATATTTTAAGTTTTTGTTTGAAAGTCAAGTTAAAATTTCATCAAGCGTACTTTAATAAAATAAACTTTGATTTTTAAGAAATAGAAGAATTTATAGATTGATTAGGAAAAGATAGGAACACTTTTTGAAAAACTGTAGCCTAATCTTTATTTTAAAAAAGCTAATATTTCATAAGCTTCTTAAAATTTCTAAGGGAAAAGAAAACTTCCCATTATTGAATAATTATTAGTCCATTTTTATAAAAGAGCATTTTTCATGTTTGAAAAGTTATTTTGTCAAGATGTCCAAAAAGTCTGAAAGCCTTACTTTTATCTGAAAAAAAAATGTTAAAACTAAAGAAGTGTGAAATGAGGATTTAACGAGTCAATGCCTTAAGTATTATAGAAACAAAGACGGTGTTCAGTATTGAGTTTAATATTTTAAGTAGAGAAATAATTTCATTTTAAGGGGCAACATTAACAAATATTGATATTAAATTGCACCTGATATAAATAAAAAGAATATGATTTAAAGAGAATTCATATTTTTATTAAGTTTGTACTTCAGAATTCAAGATTCTAGTTTGTTCCAGAAACGATAAGGAAAAAACAGCATACGTAAGATATGGAAAAGTATATGATTAATATTATTTCATTATGTGATTTACATTTATTTACATTTTAATATATATTTATATCTTATATCAAACTTTCATATATCTGATTTGAATGCCGATTTTTGTAAAGTTTTCGTCTTTAAAACACGGATATTTTCTGGTGTCTTCTTTGATAGAAAATTATAAAACCAAAAATTTTGAATCAGCAATTCTAAACGCTAAGATGAGTAAAATAATTAGTTAACTTTGAAAATTTAAAAATTTTAGATATTTTGCCTCAATTTTTTCTAAAAAAATATTATATACATGTGGGGCTGGTCATTGAGGCTTTTTACAACAGAGTAGTCCGTTTTTAATTAATTTTAAGTTTAATTTTTAATTACTATTTACATATTTACAATATATAACTATTTACATATATTTACATATATGCTATTTATTTACATATATTATTTCATATATTACAATATACTATTTACATATTTACAATATATAACTATTTACATATTTACAATATATAACTATTTACATATATACAATATATAACTATTTACATATTTACAATACATAACTATTTACATATTTACAAAACAGATAGTCATTTAAAGTTTCACGTCTTCAAAGTCCAAGTTGCGTCTTATATAGTTTCGAACAAAACACGAGGTGATTACGTCTTGCATCTCGTCGTTTCCAAGAATGGCGTCGTCCGTCGTTCATCTCGTCATCTTCCAATGCGTGGCCTCGTTACTACCGCCTCTCGTCCTTTTATGTTATGAAGTCGTTAGCTTCCTCGAGCGTCTACCAACTGGCAGGTTTCTAAAACACTGAGAGTGCTCTTAGGCATGCGCAGTACAAGTGGTGGAGCGGCTTGGAAATAGCAGTCGGCACCACAATCGGCAGGTAGTGAAGTGACTTGGAAATAGTGGCCGGCACCAGAACCATGTAATGAAAAAACTTTGTCCGAAACGTTTTGTTTCAATCATTATGATCCATAAAGGAATGGTCATTCATATTAAACTTTACATTTCCTTCTTTAGTAATAACAAATATTGATGTTATATCTCAATATCCAACAGGACAAAAAAAAGTTATAGTAAAATGTTGTAAGATCTTGTAGTACCTGATCCATATAGATCTGTTTTAATAACAATTCATTCATACATCTAAAGAAACAAAAATATTCATATTATAGAAATTTTAAAAATAAAAACGTTTAATAAAGGTTTTCAAATTGATAAAAACAAGTTTTAAAGCCAAAATATTCCTTTCTTTTTGCATTCATACGAAAATATTTCCCCCAATTTATAAAACAAGATTAGAAGTATTCATTGTGATTAAAAAATTGTTGCTTTACAATGAAGACTCTGCATTAGATCAGTTTTGAATTTCGTTGATTTCTTACAATATCTTAGACATTCCTAATGTCAAAAAATGTAAGACATCTGGGAAAGACGTAAAAACATTATTATGAAGATCATTAAAAGACATGCATCAAATCGAAAACTAATAGCATTCTTCTCTAAAAAATTCTATTTTTAAAAAATTGTTTTAAAATTACTTATCAATAAACTAATAACGCTCTCTAAGAAATTCTATTTTTAAATTATTGTTTTAAAATTACTTTTCAATAAACCAATAATCTTCAATGTATCTTTTATGAAGAAAATGTAGCAAAAAAATTTAGTGCTTGGTAACTGAGAATTTAAATAATCTTTAACAAATATTGGCAAATCGGGTGACGCATTGAAGAAAAATTATTAGGGAAATAAGTTGCATTCATTTTTAATTTTTTAACTCATTAATTTCAGCTATGCAGTGTGAAAAATTTATTTATTTTACCTTCCTTTTTACAGAAGGATAATTGAAAAAACTTAACTCTTTTGTTTATTTTTTCGGTTATGTATATAATATAAAAATAAATCTCTCTTTATATGACAAAGACTATTGTATAGTTAAAAAAATCTAAAATTGCTGGAAAGGCAACTATTGTTTCAAGTGCTTTTAGTATTTCCTGTTAACTAATTTGGATGATATTTCCAGTAATTTGAAATATTACTGTTTAAAGTTATCTGATTAAAATATACCTGGAAAATTATGTGTCAATTAAGTTTCAAAAATATGTAGATGATGTATTAAATAAATGTTATAAAAAGAAATCCTTCAAATAATGAACATGTACATAATCTATTGTTTCGCAAGCCGAAAGAACAGAAATAAAGAATTTATATTCATAATATTGTATTCATGAAATTAAAGTTTTCAATAAATTTTCTTTTTATTATTATTTTTCCCCAATTTAAAAATACTTTTATCGCTTTTTAGTTATTTCTATTTTTAATTATTTTAGTTTTCGAAATATAATTACCTATTGACGAAATCGCATATCCTAATTAATCATTTTATTATTCATAATGCGAGAGATATAATAGTTTATATTTATTTCTCATAATTATTTTATAGTGTTATATAAGCAGGAAAGTCCGAGAGACTTTTTTTATATTTTCAAGTAAGTCTGAATATCTATAATTTATATCACGAATTTTTTTTAAGTAATTCCTAGTAATTAGTATAACTCTTTCGGAATAGCACATATAATTCTTATAATTAATTTTAATTTATTTACTCCATAAAATGCATTTATCAATTCAATTCCTTTGTTCATACATTTTTAGGAAACACATTTCTAATCGAAATTTTGTTTTTCTCATATATATTACTGTATATATATTTCAAGAACTGTAAACATTTGAACTTGTTCAGACACTAAAACTTTATAGTCTTATATAAATATTTTTCTCAAGCATACAGAAAAAAACTGTTTTTGTACGGTAGATAGGGACAGCATAAAAATAATCGCACAAAAAACATTCGAAAATTTTATTAATTCTTACGTTTAACAAACAACTTCGTCGAAATACTACAGAACTTTTTTAATGCGGTGGAGAGGGACCGCATAAAAAAGTCGCACTTAGGAAATACGCCAATTATCTACGAAATTTATGATAAAGTATTTACATAACAAAATAAATAATTAAATAATGCATAAAAACATTTAATTCCTCATTATATACATGGAGAGATTTTCAAACTGCACATACATAATTCACTATTGCTCATCTTCCGGTGATGAATAAGTTCAAAATCACTTCATTCACTTGAAGATACAACTTCAATTGATTTATTTATTGGTACCATAAAATAAGAGATACGTTTTTGTGACGAAGGTTGGTTGGTCAGTTGCTTGAAACTTTCACGATAACCAGATATACATGATCGAAGCTCTTTTTTCAATTTCATACTCCATTCGGAATTGGTATCTATTTTAATAAAATGATTTTCCAATTTGTTGAAATGCTGTGTCCCTGCATATATTTAATCTGCTCTCAAATAATGCGGTTCTTCTTGTCTGTCTTCATTACCTATCAAATTATTGATAATGTCACTCCCATTGAAAGTTTCGTCTTCAATTAAGCGCGGGCTGTTGCGTTGAGAGAAAGCAACTGAGCGTGCATTGTCGGGAGACTGTTTATAACAAATGAACAGAGAGTCTTGAAGTGTGCACTGCAGTGGCGTAACGTTCACCTCCGCAAACCCACCTCGCGGGGGGTAGGAATCTGGGGGGGGGCCAAGACCTGATTAACGCCAATGATGTATTCACCCAATTTGTAATATATGAAAAGCAAAACCTGACATTGGGGGGGGGGGCTAACATTCTCCGTCGGCACTGGTACATTGATAGAAAATATTACAGCGGCTCCAAAGCCGTTAAAATTCGTATACCGCATAAAAATATATCGCACAGAAAAAATCGCCCAAAAAAGGACCGCACAAGAACGCATGTTTAAAATACATCGCAACATCAGAAAGTAATTATACGAATCAGCTGTAACTGACACCAATCTAAACTGAAATGATTACTATTCAGAGTAATTATAAATTCAGAGTATAATTATGCCCTATGAACTCTTGATTTCATCAAAATGGAGAGATGTAAAAGGGGATTGAAAATCCCCTATGATGGTGTCCATCGAAAGCGCTTCATGAGGGATCACGTATTTTGACAATGTCAAAAGGCATGAAATGAACAAGAGATGGAATTTCAAAAGGGATTAATGATCGATCATTAATTTAGTTATAATAAACTTTAGCACAAAAAATTATGTGAAAGGAGTATCCATGGTATAATCTATAAATTGATACTTTTAATAATAAATATGTGAAGAAAAAGATTATGATTATAAAAAATTTACATTAATATCGATAATTTTTTTGTAGAAAAATATAGATAAAATCTAACATAAAATAAAAAGTAAAGTAAAAAAAAATGTCTTTTTTAAAAAACATAGTGGAAATTAGAAACCTGTCTTTCATTATCAATCATTAAAAATGTTTTAATTGTTGAAACCCTAAGTAAAGTCATCCCGGCCAAGAACATTTAACAATTGCTAAAAATCCTCTGAACTCCCTTGAAATAATATTTATTACTGCTCAATACTCCTATTTGTTATATGTATGATTAATCCACTTTTCTCTTTTATATAATTTAACACAGTTGTGTTCAATTTAAACAAATATATGCTAGTATCAAAAACTTGTTTAAGTCACTAGGATATCCAAATGAAAAAAAAATCACCCTATGAAGAAAGCTAATCTTATCACGCAGATTTCCTACAGATCATAAATATAAGAAACACTCATGTTTTATTCAACATTCTTAGATTTTTCATGCTATGCTCCTAAAGGCGCAAGAAAAAGTTTTTGAATAGGTTTCACCAGCTTTGGCGTGTTATTTTTTATTAAATGTCTCTCTCTCTCTATTCTACTTATTTTATACACACCTGTCTTTCACCAAACGTATGTAGATATTGTTTGAATATCCTTAAAATTTCTCTCTGAAAGTTTTTGAGCAATAAAAATGAAAGCATATTTAACTATACGCTTATACAAAAACTTAAAAATGAGTGATTTTGGGGTTTATTGGCGCAAGAGCCGATTTCGGCTATACTGCGCCAAACATTTGTTTTAATATCTGTGGTCTAGACGGGAAGAGAAAGAAAGAATGAATTGAATGACAAGAAAGAGGGTCGAAAATAGAGAAGGATCACTAGGGTACCCCGGGTTTGTGAAGCCCGTGTTTACCAAAGACAGTAAACCCTGTGGGAAAAGGAAAAGATCACTAGGGCACCTCAGGATTGTGACACCCGTACTCACCTAAAGAAGGTGAGCCCCCTGAGGGGAACTTAAAAATGAATATACTTCGGTGTTGACATTTAATAATGGCAACGAAATATTCCATTATTTTTAAACCAGAAAAAAGAGATGCTATAAATATCTCACAAGATATTTGAAATGTACGTACTATTAAATTAGATCATAAAATAATTCAACAAAGATATCTCCAATAATGCCTTTTTCAAGAGAAAATAATAAGCTAAGAAATTTAAAAATATTAATTTCAAGAGTACAGAATACAATTTTTTCTACATGTAGTGTTTCAGTATTTTTTTCAATGTTTATGTTAGAAGAGAAATAGTTTTGAAGCTGCGCTTTATGAAACTCGATTGTAAAAAGATTATATTTATTCTACAAGAAGAGTGATGAAACCTAAATTAACTTTTCTACCATTTAAAATTTATCAGCAAAACAACTAATTAAAATTAATTAGTAGCGCTATTTTCATTTTAATTCTTTTCAACTAAAATGCATGTCTTGACTTATTACTGAAGCAAATGAAGATTGTTAGCGTTATGAGTAGTCAATGTGTCATAGGGGCAAAAGTGAAGATCTACTTAAAAATAAAAAATTAAAATTTTTATTCTGAGCTACTAATTAATTAATGATTAAATATTTAAAACTCATATGTGCAATAACTGTTTTATGCTTTCCAGTCATATAAAATGATCATGAGAAAATACACATATCGATTTGATTGCAAAAGACAGATTTTGATTTTAGACAGATGGCAATAATGAACGTAATTATAAATATTACTGTATTAGTTGATCTCAGGCTGGAAACTTAAAACTGATGTTTGAATAAATTGTTTTTATATTTTTTAATACATACTGTGTTGTGGCTGTATTATTTCAGCACTAAGCATTGGATAAATTACGCAACTAATTTCTAAAAGACTCATATTTTTTAGAACTATTTGTTTATTATTTTATTTGAAGTGGTATTTTACATACTTAAGATAACATAAACCCTTTTTGCGATCGGATCATTTTTAAATAGTTGCTTCTTTGCATGCAATATTCAATACTATGATTATGATGAACTATAAATAATAAATTCTTACTTAATGTTATTACGCTACATTAGAAAAAATTTCTTCTCAGAATTCCTACGATAAAACTTTTAAAAAAGAGTTGGCAACTAGTATTTTAGTAAATATATTAATGTTTAATTAGAATTCATTTCCGTACATTGTAAAAGGTTTTCATATGGAAATTATACAATATATATTATTTTTAAATATTAATTACTATAAGCGTGCCATGTACGCTCGTAGATTAGAGTAATGACATTTTATTAAAATAAATTAACCATCTTGAAACGTATAGTGTAAGATTATAATTGTATATAAATTTTTCATTAAACTTGATGAGTAAATACTCTTCAGAATTTTTATTCCTTGCATTAAATAAAATTGCTTATTGTTACGAATTTTGTATAAAATAATGTAAATAATTTGTATTTGGATGTGCAATGTCTTTATATTACTCGATGCTATATTTATTTCATGTTAAAATTGTAATATTCACAAGCAACGCCGTACCTTACGTGAAAATGGCGATTCAATTGGAACTTGGCGAAATAGAGCCAAGTTGGCATCTTTTTGGCGACCATGTTGGTGACATTGGTGACCATGTTGGGGAGTTTAGTACCCTCTGGATTCTTCTAGAAATTTGTAGAGAAATCCACTAATTTCACAATCTTATGACGCGAGCGCATCTTTCCAGAAATTTCGGCCACGGATATAAATAGAGCGATACTCGCCGCAACAGTCAGTCTGATTTCAACCAGCGAGTAGTGAGCATTGTTTTGATTAGCGATTGGTAGACTTGCCTTGAACTTGATCAGTTCGGCTGTGCTTGTGAATAGTCATTTACATACATGTATTTTAGACACTGTTTATTGTGTCTGAGTGCTGTTGAGGTGTGAAATCCTTCTGTTATTTATTCTGTGAATTTGGCTGCTTAATCCTGTATTTCAAGGATTGATTTTCGACAATAAATACTCATCGCTCTTAAAGAATTGCCTTCTTATTTACGAATGATTTTGCATAAAATCCTCATACCCCGATCTACGTAACATTATAAAAATTTCGTTGTTATACACACATAAATGTCTCAAAGAATACCATGAAAATTAGTTTTATCCAAATTCATTAACATTATTTTCCATACAAATTTGCATTCAGTATGAGGTTAAGTTCTTATGCCATGAAAAATAACTTTGAAAAAGTCAAGGAAGTTTAAATGCAGATTGTATGACACTTATCAAAATAATTAACTTTTATTACATTAGTTGAGAGTTTTTACATTTATTTGTTCTTTAAACTAAACAATTTATTTAAGAAAGACGTATCTCGAAAACATATTACATGAACCTATCATTACAGGGAGCATGATGCATTTATAATGTAATATTTTTATTGCATCTCAGGATAAATTAATTTAATAACTTTCTTAGATATATTGAATTAGAAAATTGAATTCTAAAAAAGGAAGTGATGTTAGTTGAATAAAAATTAGCTAAACTTAAATTGCATTTGATATTACTACATATTATTTTATTTAACTCTAATATCTAGAATACCCTCTTCAGGTAGTAAAAAAGCAATCAAAAATAATTATAAATCACATTTTATTAAAAATTCATTTGTATACTTAAAATAAATTTTTAAAGCCTTTTTACCATCTTTCTTTCGCTCTCATTGAATACTGTGATATAAAAAAATTTTACGCAATTTACAATATACGCTTCATTTAAAACTTAATTGCCCAAGCGACATTTTAAGTATTGTTTTTCGAAATAAAAGGATCTTTTAAGGAAACTCATTCAAGCCTTAATTAAGGCTCAGTGACAAATGTTATAAAAATTAATTCTATCTTAATATTTTCTAGACTGTTTTTTATGATAAACAAAAGGTAATGACACATAATGCTTAAATAAATCGTAAAATATCATAGGAATTTTTTCAATTAAGACTCTTCTATATATATGTTTTAATTAATTTTGACTTTATTTATTTTATATTTCACTTAAACTTTAAAAGCTAATCAAACAAAAATTCTGTTTACACAAGAACTCATTAAGAATCATCGTTTCTTGAACTAAAATTAATAAAAATCCGTTAATGAAATTTTTATAACATTAATTAAAGAAATGACATATTTATAAAAAAATAATGCGGAAATTTTTAACTTATGTTCCATTGCTTTTTTTTTTAATTCGTAAATGTTTTTCAGACAGGAAAAATTTCAACCATTTAGCACATAACCTTTTTAATACCATTTATTTTTCATAAACTTTACTTTATGCGAGGGCAAATAAAGCCTTTTAATGAAGTGAATATAATTTTTTGTATTTTATTTTACATAGAATCAAGCATGCACTTCGTAAGTGAACTGCAAAAAGGCGCAATATTAGTATGTGCTTTTTTGGATAGACTTCACGTTTAATTTATGAATAAAATTTGGAAACTATTACTTTTTCTTCACTTTTTATACCGGTGGTAGTAATTTTAAGCAAATTTATCTGATTATTCTGCACTTTAATACTAGTTTATAGTTTGAAGATTATTAATGCGTTCGAATAAGGGTACATTTGCCGCATTTCAATTACTAATTAGAATATCCGACCAGTATTTCTTCCTACTTGAAAATAAATTTCCTTCAACGTAAGCTTAGTTTGAATTTTGCTTTTCAACTCCTGAAAAAGGTTCTCTTATATTTTGCTTATAAGTTAACTAACTGGTATACCCGTTCTTCGCATGAGTGAATTGGAAAAAAAACAATAGAAATTGAAGGAAAAATAATTTTTTTATTTGTTAAATTTAAGTGAATAGCAAATTAAACAAAAAAGGCATTTTTAGCACATGTCTGCTCAACAAAAAATCATATTTGCCAAATTTGAAGTCTGTAAGTCCAATGGTTGAAAAAAGGGATTTTTTTTTGTCTATAACACCCCCGTAACACCTTTGTGGGTTACATTTTGAAAACCCTCTTCTTATCTGATTCCTTCCCAGCAAAATTTATATACTTCCTAAATTTTAAGTGTGTGTTTTTATATATAGGTTTAGTTATTCAAAAAAAGGAATTTTTTTATACATAAAACGAACTCACGCAACTCCCCTTGGATGTCAATTTTCGAAAATCCTTTTCTTAGGGGATCTCTACTCCTTGAAAGAAACACGCCAGCTAAATTTCAAGTATAGGTCTAACAGTTCGGAAACGGGTTTCTCTTTTTTCTATAAAACCCCTTTAACTCCTCGCAACCCCACTGGAAGTCAAGTTTTGCAAAAGACTCTTTTCTAAAGGTTCTCTACTGCTTGAAAGAAATATACAGCCAAATTTTAAATTTGTAGGTCTGATAGTTCAAAAACAGGAATATTTATCTACAAACTCCCTTGGGGGTCGATTTTTGCCAACCCCCTTTTGTAACAGATCTGTACTGCATGAAAGGACGATGCATATACCAAGTTTTAAGCCTGTACAAATAATAGTTCCAAAATGGAAATATTTATCCTTAACGCCTTTAAGCCCTCGCACCTTGAGTGTCAATTTTCGCAAAAACAGTTTATAGAGGATCTCTACAAAGAAATCTGTGTAGGTCTAATAGTTCAAAAAGTCGAGATTTATCTTCAACGCCTCTTAATCATACGCAACGCCCCTTGGGGGCCAATTTTTGAGAAATATATTTTTTTCTAGTGGATCTCTATTCTATGAAAAAGTTCTTGTTACCAAATTTAAAGACTTTACGTCTAATAGTTTAAAAATGGAAATAATAATCTATAACGCCACTTATATATAATCCTTCACGATGCGTTGATTTTCTCAAAATTCGTTCTTAGCGCATCCCTTCTGCACGAAAGGAATATGCTTAACAAATTTCAAGTCTGTAAGTTCAATTGTTCTGGAGATATCGTGATAAATGAGTAGAAAAGTCGCTTTTCTCCTTTATACATGGTGTGACACACACACACACGCAAAACTAAGTGTTTAGCTTGAAAAAAAATAGAATTTGTAACAACTGTTTGGGGGACGTCATCCCACGCATCTCCTCTATCCATGTGGCCTCAGTTGGGAGTACTGCGTCATTGAGTACTACGTCACTTGCAACTGCATTCTGCCGAAAAAATGTCGAATCAACATCTAGAACTTACGAAAACAGACACGAAAAATTTTTAAATACTAACCAATGCTTATGTAACAGGAACTTTGATTCTCGTGCAAATGTGTTTGAATGGTATAAGAGGTTTTAAGGGGAAGGGTCAGTGCAGGAGATGATGAACCTGCTGGTCATCCAAAGTCAGCAATTACAGACCAAAAAAAATCCCAAAATTCGTGATATGAATGTTTTTCTATTCACATCAGTGGTCAGACTGTAAAAAATCACTACTACAATGAAGTACCAAAAAGACTTCTGAATAATTTTTTTTTTAAAAACCCAGATTTGGGGAGTGATGGATGGCTGTTGCACCAAGACAACGCACCCGCTCACAAGGCTTTCTCTATCTGTCAAGCAGTTTCTGACCAGAAAAATCATTACTGTGATGGAGCATCCTCCTTATTCACCTGATGTGTCACCATGCGACTTTTTTTGTGACCTATAATTAAATCTTGCTGAAATCGTACCAATTTTACCTCAGTTGAAGAGGTTCATGCAAAAACAGGGAATCTCTTGAAGGGCTCTCAAAAAATCTCGTTCCAGAACTGCTACCAGCAATAGCAGCACCAAATACAGAAGTACGTGAATGCTGATGGGAACTCATTTAAAGGTGATACTGTCATGGAGAACTGATTCTATAAGTAAAATGATTTATTGGACCAGTCTCGTGTTTTGGTTTCACATCTTGTATACATAGATTTCGGTACTTTACTCATCATTGCTTACGTCACACATTCTTTAAGTGGCATTAGAATGCGTTTCTCAGTTATTTTATCGGAATAATTTTTTAAAGAATTTTAATTTAAAACATGCCATTTTCCCTTCTAAATTTAAAGAAGTTGTTTACTTATAGAAAGGCTATAGCGCTGTGTTACCTGCATTTGAGACGGCTAAAATATCTCTTGTTTTACCAGAATTTTTGGTGAAGTTACACTTAGTTCTGTAAAAATATTTGAAAGAGATAGTATATTTAGATAGTTTTTATTGTGGACTTTTACCTTTGGCTTTATTTTTGCTTCTAAAAGAACGATGTACATCTATAAAAACTTCCAACCTGCTTATGGAAGTCCTCGTTAAAATAATTCACATTCCTCTTTCAAAACTATTTCGAAAAAAAAAGATATCGCAGTAGAATTCACAGCATTCATTTACTTAATAACTATCAAAGAATTTCTCTGACCATTTTGGTTCAATATTTTAGCTTATTTTGAAGAGAAAAGTTACGCACACATTTTGAAAGGAAGGATATGCGATTAGATGAGAATTCGTCTGGGTTTTTTTTCCCGTGTAAACTCGCTATACTCAAGTAATAAAAGACTCTTGAAAAGCAGCTTTTTTAACATAATTTTAAATATCTGTTTGAAGATAATGTTAATGATAATTACGTTTCTACGAGCATTTCTAGAATTAGTTATGATGTTTTCCTGTATTTTTTAATGATAATCATTTATAATTTGCATGATTTTCCTTAGTATCTTTTAATATAGTTAAATCATTGACTTTTTATCAATTCGCTTGTAGAATAAGTTGTAATTGATTTTACGTTGCCTAATTTTCATAGTTTATTTAATGAAAAAGCTAATGATAGGACATCATTTTTGCAAGTTGTGTTGATATCTGAATCTCTTGATTCGAATGACGTTCTTACTAATCACAAGTTGAAACAACTTCGAGTATGTGTATTCATTTTGTAGATAACCTTTTGTAATGGTACGAAACATTAATCCAATTGGCGAGTTATTTTTCAATGGTTACTACTTTTAGAGAAAGCTATTTTTGCATCGATCCAAAATGCAAAGGTTCAGTTCTAATTCTCTTGACAATACGTTTCTTTTTGACAATACGTAATAGGAGTATTTCGGTTGTTGTTGTTGTTTTTTAATATTTTATGACAAAATATTTCTTGGGAAAAAAATTAATTGTAAAATAAACTTGATGATTTTAAATTATAAGTTATTAGTATAAAATGTCATATTTTAAAAGGTGTATAAAAGTTCCTTAAATATAAATACCTTAAATATAAGTATACTAAAGTTTGATATGTATTTGACATTTACTTGCAAAAAAGAGTTGTCTATTTGAATGGAATAAAAGTACCTTCATGAAAATCAAATTTTTCAAAATGAATGGAACTAATTTCTAGAATATCAGTTCCAGTTATTTATTTGAGTTTTTTTTTCCTTCAATAGTGTCATGAAAAAAAAAACTATCTTCCGTAAAAAAAGATCAACATAGATTTTATTGCAAGTGTAGGTGCGTCGTAAAAAAAAATAGTATTGCGATAAGATACTTATTCTTAAATCGTACCCCAATTTTCTATTCCTGTTAACTTTTCGAAGGAAAGTATTGGTATTAGTTCTATTTTAATACTTGTGAGATTCATAAAATATTTTACTATTTATCGTTAAAAGAAGAATTCACATTTTCATATCATTGGGATTTTTTTCCTTTACTTCTTCAAGCAATCTAATTTGAAAAAATTTCAAGAATGTCGTATATCCTCGTCTACGGGGAATATGTAAAAACTGAAGAAACATTATTATGAGCAGCCTTTCATAATTTCTTTTACACGCGATGGTCAAATGGTCAAATTGATGTACAAATTTCTTTTAACGTCAAAATTCGATAAAAGTTTAATAATTAGTTTATGCTTTATTAACATATTGACTAAAGATTTATCTTTCGTATTTTTGCACAAGATACTTCAAATTAACCGTACATTTAAAATTGATGGTATACTTGCAGATATGTTATGTCAGTCAATGTTTAGTTACAGAATTTTAAAATTACAACAGTGAAAAATATCTGAATTCTAATCTGAATATTTAATATGTAAAAACAAAGAAAAAAGTCTGATTACGTAAAACTAATGTTTTATTACTGTTCCTTAATTTCATACTTATTAATCTCGATAATATTCATTTAAACCATAGTAACATTAAATATATTTTTCACTGCATTGAAAGCTTTTTAGCTCCAGTTGAGAAGGTGTCCGAGTAGACTGGCGTTGTCGAGCCTTAGTGCCATTGAAGACCCGCCTTGTAGAAAGGTTGATGCATGTTATGCTGTTGAAGTTCCAAGTCCTCCCGTTGGCATGCTATAGAAGTTTGGAGAAGGGATGCTAGTTCAGAAGTCACCGTCGTCACTTGACTGTGGCCCAAAATTCTCAGTTTCTTCGCCAATAGCCCAGAGGAATTGTCTTTCAGAAGTTTGTTAAATATATCAATTAAGAGAATTTATTAACCACTAGCTGTTACCCGCCCGCTTCGCTGGGTATTTCATGACGTTTTATAAATTTTTACTGCTTATATATATGTATAAATTATTGATATCTAAGTCCTAGCATTAAGAATTCGATTGAATTGAAAAATATACTTATACATGTAACTGTCACCTGTTGATAAAAAAAAAAGGGCAGAACTCATCTAATTTGTATTTTCTAAAAATCTCTAAAATTGAAGCATAGAATGATTTTTGCTCTTTCGTAACTCAAAAAACCAAGTGGATTCCCGCAAAACCAATTTTCGGTGGATCTCTACTCCATAAATTGAACATGCAAGCCAAATTTCAAGTCTAAA
This sequence comes from Trichonephila clavata, assembly GCA_019973975.1. NCBI lineage: Eukaryota > Metazoa > Arthropoda > Arachnida > Araneae > Nephilidae > Trichonephila > Trichonephila clavata. The sequence goes on along the minus strand of BMAO01035373.1, from coordinate 1,935 downwards.
TCTAACAGAAAAAAGCAAAACTTTTACTATAAATATCCCCGAAACCGTTGAGAGCCGTTTTCCAAAATTACCGCTCTTAGCGGATTTCAATTCAACAAAAGAAATATGAAAACCAAATTTCATTATTATAGTCCTGTAGCTCGAAAAAAGTAATTTTTTTTGTCAATACGTCCCAGTAACCCCCTGCAACCCCCCAGAACTTGATTTGCTTAAAATTTATTCTTAGTGGATCCCTATTCAACAAAAGAAACATGCTTAACAAATTTCAAGTATATGGGTCTAACAATTAAAAACAGGAATTTTTTTCTGTAACTCCTCTTGACCCCTCGCAAACATCTTTGGGTCAATTTTCATTTTACTCTTTCTTAGAGGAACTCTATTTCATGAAAGGAACATGCCTACCAATTTTCAAGCAGGATGATCAAGTAGTTTAAAAATGGAAATATTTATCGATTACGCCTCTTATCTCCCGAAATTAAACTTAGAAGTTGATATTCGCGAAACCCATTTTATAGCGGTTCTCTACTTTACGAAAGGAATTGCTTATCAAATATCAAGACTGTACGTCGAACAGTTTAAAAATGGGATAATTGTCTATAACGCCACTTGAGCCCCCGCAACGCCACTTCTGGGTCTGTTTTCACAAAACCCATTTTGTAGGGGAATTGCATTCTATGAAAGGGATCTGCTTAGCAAAATTTGAAGACTGTGCGTCTAATTAATTAAAAATGCAAAAAAAATTATCAATAACGCCCCTTGAATCCCCGCAACACCACCTAGGAGTCGAGTTTTACAAAACACAATTTGCAGTGTATTTCTATCCTATGAGAGGAATCTGCTAACCAAATTTCAAGACTGTGAGTCTAATAGTTTTAAAAAAAGAAATAATTATTTATATCTGCCCTTAATGCCCCGCAACACCCCTTGGGGGTCAATTCTCTCCAAACCCGTTTTGTAGCGGATATTTACTCCATGAAAGAAACATTCCTACCAATTTTCAGCAGGTAGGTCAAATAGTTTAAAAACGAAAATATTTATCTCTTACGCCACTTATTCCCCTACAACGCCACTTAGAGGTCTGTTTCACAAAACCTTCTATAGCTGATCTCTACTCTATGAAAGAAATCGCTTTATCAAATATAAAGACTGTGCGTCTAATAGTTTAAAAATGGAAATAATTATCTATAACGCCCCTTAAGTCCCCTCAACGCCACTTGGGGCAATTTTCACGAAACCCATTTTTAGCGTATCTCTACCCTATGAGAGGAATCTGCTTACTAAGTTTCAAGACTGTACGTCTAATAACTTAAAAATAGGAATTTATAACGCCCCTTAAACCCCCCGCCCCCGCAACACCCCTTGGGGGTCAATTTTCCCAAAACCCTTCTTGTAGCGGATATTTACTTCAGGAAAGAAAACTTACCTACCTATTATCAAGTACGTAGGTGAAGTAGTTTAAAAAAGGATATATTTATCTATTACGCCCCTTAATCCCCCGCAACGCCACTTAGAAGTCTGTTTTCACAAAACCCGTTTTGTAACTGATCATTATCTACGAAAGGAATCTATATATATCAAATTTAAAGACAGTGCATCAAATAGTTTAAAAATGGAAATAATTATCTATAACGCCCCCTAATGCCCCTGCAAACGCACTTGGGGGTCTATTTTCAGCAAAACTCATTTTGTAGCGGATCTCTACTCTCTGAAAGGAATCCGCTTACCCAATTTAAGATTGTACATCAAGTAGTTTAAACATGGAAACAATTATTATTAAAGCCCTTAACCCCCGTAACGCCCCTTGCGTTTCGAATTTCGGAAAATCCTTTCTTAGCTGATGTCTACTCTATCAAAGAACATGTCTACCAAATTTCAAGTCTGTAGGTTGAATAGTTCCAGAGATTTCGTGATTAGTCAGTCAGTCAGTCAGTCGCT
>BMAO01035372.1:68235-91165 GCA_019973975.1 Trichonephila clavata | reverse complement strand
AAGGTTTTGGCTTTTTGCACTTTCGGTCAACACATGTGACAGGAGCACAAGCTGCTATTACCTGTCCTTCCTCGATAGTTCTGGTCTTATCACTGATGTTAGCCACTCTTACTGGGATGACTGACTTCGAGAGGTCCACTATCGACGAAGCTATCAGTACTCTTGCCTTTGCACTGTCTGGGTCAGGATAATCAATTAGGCCGAATCGGAATTTCCTATTTTCTTCTACTAAACCAGGTATTATGCATTCAGTTCTTGGTGATAATGAGATGTAGGATTTTGCTATAATTTTCTGGTTGGATTCAAACTGAGTTTGTAAGCCAAAAAGATTGATGGTCTTCAAATTTTGAATGCATATTGCTATTTTCAAAGTCCAGTTTGAAGTTATTGCTCTTCAGAAAATCTAGTCCCAGGATACAGGGATCTGTAATATCTGCTACGTATGCCGTATGGCGATAATCGATATTTCCAAACTTTAGAGTGATATTAGCTTTCCCATGTCACAAATCTTGTCACCAGTCACTGTTTGCAAGGAAACGCAGGGCGGCGTCCAGATAATTTTAACTTTGGAGTTTCGAGCCAAATCTTTCCTGATTATTGACACATTAGCTCCAGTATCGACAACCATACGGCACGAGATATTATTAATTTGTCCAATCACATAAAGTCCATTTTCACCGCCATTCACTGCAGTAATTTGGAGAATCTTGTGATGGGACTTTTCATTATATGTCGACCTCCGCCCCGCGAGATGGCCATATCCTAGTTTTCCTTCTTCGAAGAAGAGAAGGGACTCTCTTCTTTTCTTGCTCCGGGACAGTTATTTCTCAGATGTTCCGCTCTTCCGCATCCCCAGCACTTGATGTTACGTTTCTCTTGGTTCTGACGTTTAGCCATTAAAGTTTGCATTTCTTCTCTCAGTTTTTCTATGACGTTTATCCATGGAGATTCAGAGGGGGCATCTGCAGTCACTCTAACTCCCCGAATGGAATGGCGGTCTCTGCGACTGGCTTGAGTGGAGGCCTCTAATTTCAAGGCATATAATAAGGCAGATTTTAGGTCTTGAACATCTGCCATTCTTATAGCCTTCTGAATTTCTCCATCCTTCAGTCCATCCACGAAATGTTGCAGGGAAACTATTTCTCGCACAGTTGAAGGCCAAGTTGGCGAGCCTTTCTATTTCGGAGGCATACTCCTGCAAATTTTCTCCGGTTTTCTGGAGTCTTGTTTTCATCTGCAGGCGTGCGTAATCTTTGGAGTATTTCTGGCCGAACCGAAGATCTAGAGCATTATAGAGGGAATGCAAATTAAGCCGCTCTGTGTTAGGAAGAGTCTGCAGTATCTCTGCCGCTTCTCCTTTAAGGGATGCTGCTAGTTGACAAGCTTTGACCCCTTCAGTCCATCCGTTGGCATCAGAAATAATAGAAAATTGAGTCTTATACACCTCCCAGTTGGTTTTTTCCGTCATAGGTTGACAGTTTCACCGACATTGGAGAGGCAGACACAGGTACCGGAGAGGCAGGCACAGGTACTGGAGAGGCAGGCTCACACTTGCATTCATTATTCTTGCTTTCACAAGCTTGAAGCTTCTTTTCAAGATCTTCCATTCTCTGTGACATGAGGCTAAAATTCCCAGCCACTTCTTCATATTTTTCTTCAACTTGCTCTTTAACTCTTTCTATTTCTTCCTCTACTTTCTTTTCTATCTTCACTTCAACTACTGCGAACTTTTCTTCCATTTTTACAGCTATTCTCTCTTCCACACTATCGATTTTCTTTTCTAGAGTATCTCTCAGCTCTTCTTGACCTTTTTGGTCTCCTCTTGAATCTTCTGCACATTTTCCAAACCTTTCTGCATTTCTTGTTTTGTCTCTTCTTGGCTTTTCTGCATATCTTCCAGACCTTTTTTTTTTTTGTTGGCCTTTCTCCATTCTATTCTTTAACTCATTCTTTGTCACTTCTTGGCTTCTCTGCATATCTTCCAGACCTTTCTCCATTATCTCTTTAGTCTCTTCTTGCTTCTTTCAATATTTCCAATGCTGCTTTTCAAGGCATTGATGCCTTCCATCAGAGCCTTCAGTTGCTTATCCATCGCTCTTGTTATTGGCATAAAATCCCGCTTCTGACACTAAATTGTTACGTAGATCGGGGTTCGAGGACTTTATGCAAAATCAGTCGTAAATAACAAGGCAATTCTTTAAGAGCGATGAGTATTTATTGTCGAAAATCAATCCTTGAAATACAGGATTCAGCAGCAAAATTCACAGTATAAATAACAGAAGGATTTCACACCTTCAACAGCCCTCAGACACAATAAACAGTGTCTAAAATACACGTATGTAAATGACTATTCACAAGCACAGCCGAGCTGATCGCTAATCAAAACAATGCTCACTACTCGCTGGTTGAAATCAGACTGACCGTTGCGGCGATTCTCTCTCTATTTATAGCAGAGGCCGAAATTTCTCGAAAGATGCGCTCGCGCCACAGATCGTGAAATTAGTGGATTTTTTCTACTAATTTCTAGAAGCATCCAGAGGGTCCCGAACTCGCCAACATGGTCGCCAATGTCGCCAAATTGATCGCCAAAGTCGCCAACGGTCGCCAAAAATGATGCCAACTTGGCTGTATCGCCAATATTTCGCCAAGTTCCCATTGAATTGCCATTATAACGTAAGGGACGGCTTGCTTGTGAATATTACAATCTTAACATGAAAATAAATATAGAGTAATATAAAGACATTGCACATCCAAATTCAAATTATTTACATTATTTTATACAAAATTCGTAACAATACTATGTTGTAGCAAAGATTTTTACTGCAACTTAAAGCAAAAATTTCATTGATATTCAGTTATCAATTTTTGTCAACAGCAGTCTTGTTTTTGCAGAATGAATCTGTAAAATTTAAATTGTGAACAACTTAATCGCCAGCTATAAAATTCAAATATCATGGAATATCAAAGAATCAAGCGCTAAGTATTATATAAAACGTATACTTAATTCAAAATATATAGCTTTACTTATAGTGTGAAATAATTAAAATTTTTATTGGAATCTATGATTTAAATTTCTTACCATTGTATTTTAAATGCGAACCTAATAATTTATTTGCACATGTGTAGGTAAAAAACCGACATTAAATCTAAAAATATATATCTTAATGTTCATGTGTATACTATAAGCTAAGAAACAACACTGACATGATTTAGCATCAGAGCAAGTAGAAAAAATTTATTTTTAAGTTATTGATTAAATTAAATGACTTGATATCCACATGACTTGATATTTTTTAAAGGCACTATGATATTTGTGAAGAAGGTGAAAAAGTTTAAATAATACAGTATTTGAAAATACACTGTATGAATTTGCTGGGATTACTGTTTCCAAAATAGATTAGAATTTATTTCAATTAAGCAACTACAACAACTTACAAAAACTACATATTTTTTATTTCATTTTGTTTATAAATGACGTGAAAAGATGGTAATTTGTAGTTAATAGTATTGATTTTCTCTCTTCAATCGTGGCTTTCTTTTAAACATTCTTGCAATATTTTGCATGATGAAAAGCCTTTATAAATTAAGATATAAGCATACCAAATCATTACTATTTGTAAAAATTAAAAAATGTTGAATGTTGAAAAATATATTAGATAAAACTGGTTGATTTTAGATTCTGAAATAAATATTCGTTAAATTGATATATTTCAGATGGAAAATATAATTATCTTACAGTGGAAAAAATACTGAATATTTTTTAACCTGTTAGTTTCTTATAAGATATGAAATAAATAGCAATTTGAAATAAAGAAAATAAATTTAAAGTATAATAAATAATAATAGTTTAAATTTACGAGAGAGAACATTTAACATTTTAAGTTCTTGTAGAAAAAAATCCTCATAAATGTATGCATAGTAGCAATTTATTTTTGATATATATAATATACTGAGAAATACAACTAAAATTTCAAGTTGGTTATTATCGGAATTTTTCTTTATCCCAGTTGTTCATTTAAATTAAAATAAATGCAGGAATATTAAATTTACATTACAGTTAGTAAAATAAGAAATTAAATTTTTAAGCCCTACTATGAAACTTTTTTGATCAACGAACATTTTCATTAGGTCTCTCATGCAATATATTATTATTTGCTAGTACAATAAAGTATTATTTAAATTATAATTACCTAATTGCATGATGCTCTTTTTATACAATGAATTACTTTATTTTCTCCTCTTTTATTATAAAGACTAGAAATCCATCATGTAAAACGATCTCCCTGAAGCTTTTTATTTCATTTTTTCCAGTACTTACTCATTCCTAAAAGTAATTTATCAAGGTGTCGTAAACCTCAGACTTAATTAAAAAGAAATTTATTTTTTGCGAGCTTCTCATTTTGGAACTAATAATGTCACGCATTATTGTTGTTCTATTGCTTCAAATATGCCCCTACGTTTTTTTAAGTACATGTTTTCATAATATGTTACGTTCTCAATATTTACCCTTCCGATATGAGTAAAATTAATTACATTTTTCTTTAATACCGAAGCTGCTTAATATGCACTCATTGCAAAGTTATGTGTATCTCTGAAGACCACGTGACGTTTCTTACGTGTTTCATTGTTTTCATTATTTGATTCTCTTAAAGTATGCATAACATCTTTCAAAAAAGTTTCTGATCACTTAAAATTCACCCCAACAAAATATGAAAATCTGAATGCAATGCTTTTTTATGTAAGTAATCATGAGAAAAATACAATTAATATTTTTTCCCATGCATATTCTTTTTTAAAAAGTATTGTATTTCAAATTCTTATTATGTTAAAAATAGCTGTTAATAAAGAAAATCCATTCATCATTTGTAAGGAATATTACTATCTACCTTTAACAAGCCGTTTTAACGCTTAAAAGAAAATTTACATTCGATTTTTGAGTCATTATAATTTTTTTAATCATAAAACTGCCTTTTTTCATTCCAATTCCTCTCGGATTTGTATTTTAATATTTATATTATATTGAAATGAAGAAACCAATGTCGCACATTTTTGAGATCTAAAATGTTGATTAGGTTATTGTTTGTGGTCTTTGTCGTCTTTCACATTACTTAAAAAGTTGGTCTCAGCCAGGCTTGAATATACGAGAAAATTTATTTAAATCTCGTTTCATTTGTTTGATAATGAACTGTGAGTTATTTACTTAAATAGGAATTTAATTTTCATACCTATAGAGAAAATAATTAAATTGGTTTTTATGTTGTCATGTTATAATAAATTTAGCAAAAGTTTTAGGAAAACAAAATTTAACTCCTTTTCAAAATGAATTAGCTATTCGATATGATAAATATCTTATTTTCAAAATGTTTCTTTAGAAAAGTATATTTCCCAGAGGTAATATTAACGATATAAAAAATGCTATATTAAGTCAGTTCCTCATAATAACAAAATAATAATTTTAAAACTACTTGCAATGATATTTAAATCTCATTTATTGTTTTGCTCTTATAATGTAAGGGAAAAAATCCGTTGAATTCGTTTTTTAGAACAAATATTATTTCCTTTGTATAATTTATTTGATTCATTTTAAATAGTCTTTCGTTATTTTTTTATTTCAAAACGCACTTGTATAAACACTTATGCACAATTACATTCAGCTATAACAGATGAAGAGTTAACGAAACAAGAGCGACATACAGAAACTTTGGAGGAAACAAAAATCAACTGTAAACAGGAAATACATCAATTAAGCCAATGTCCTGCATTCCTCATATGTTCCCTGGCTCCCCAATACCTGACAGATATACGGTTACTTGATAGTGCGAGGCGTAGTACAAAGTGCTGTACATCCCCTCTTTAAATAGAGAAGTTTGGACTTTAGAGGATACCAAATCTGAAAAGATAATTGAGTAGACAATTGCGTCCTGTAGCAAGTCTAAATAAGGCAACACTTGTTCTTTTTGGTATTTTAAGGACATGAAAAAATCATTATAACGTTGAAAATATAATACCATAGTAACAAAATGACTCATAATTCATTTTAATGTGTATAGTAATAGTTATCAGATAAATACGCATTTGTGTCAAGAAAAAAACAAGATTTTGATAAAGTACTTTTCAGTATGTCAACTTCAGATTTTTCCAAAACTTATTTTTAGTAAAAAAATTGTAAAATTCTTTCTGTATATCTCGAAACAAAAATACTCATGACTTATTAGATGTTCATCAATCATATACATTATTTAACAGTTAAATATTAGGCAATAATTCATTAAAGACATTTTTCACATAAATCAAAGCATTACTATAGAAAGTTATTCCACAACTTTTTAACTTTATTTGAAAAATGACAACCGTAAAAGCAAACAAATATTAACTGTAAAAGACAGAATCCTAAACATAGAAATACACAAATTTTAATCCCATTGGCCAAATACATTTCTCACTGAATGTTAATATTTCATAAGAAGATGATACTTTAAAAATAACTTCTTCTACCAAATAATACTTCAATTTATACAACAAATTTAAAAAATTTTATTAAAAAAATTTTTTTGTTCATTTTTAGAGAAAAATGTAATCACAATAAAGAGCTTGGAATAAGCAATGCAAAGTACACAAAAAGTATTTTTAAAATCTCAAATGTATATTTTCTTTATATTTTTGGATACATAATACATAAATAGAATTCATATCTATCCATCTGTGTCTGCTCTCTCACTCTCACAAACATAGATAAATGAGACGATATCAAAAATGAAATGGATTTATTTAAAAAAAACTATTAAAGAGGAAAGAAGAAAAAAAAAGACATTTTCTTATAAAGTTTCCACATTTACTTATGAATTTTTACCAGCGTTTGGGTAGCTTTTCCCAAAAATCCCATAAAAAAGGTCATGGCTTGTGCCAAAGCTATTGAAGCACGGGTGCTTCGATTTGCGCAAACTCAACAAACTGCTACCCACAAAAATACAAAATACAAAAAATTACAAAAAAAATATTTACAAAAAACAATATTATATGCTTGATATGATTATTAATATGATTAATGCATAGTATGTCTCCCAGACAATGCAATACAATCTGTACAACACCTAGACATGCTGAGTATCAAATTATCATCTGATATTGGCGAATATTACACCACTCATCAAGAAATGTTCTTCGAAGTTTCGGTAGACATGTAGGAGGTGGTTGATAGACTATAACGCTTCAGCCAAGCATGTCCCACACATGCTCTACAGGATTAAAGTGCTGTCATAACTCCGACCAGTCCATACGGGTGATATCCTCCAATTGAAGGCATTCGCTTACGATGTTTGCACGGTGTGGACGGGTCTTGTCATCCAGAAACAAAACTTCTATGCCCATGTTAACCCCAAACAGACGTACATGTTGTTCCAGAATGACATCTCGATAGATTTGGCATGCCATGGTTCCAATATGAACATGTAAATCATTCCTAGAACTCAGAATAATTCCCCTTCAAACTAGCAATCCTGCACCACAGCAAAAATGTCGTTCAATGATGTCCTCTAAAAGGTAACTGGTTCTGTTAAGGGTACATGGCGCTTTCCATATGATAGTCTGGCAAGAATAAAACTCCAAGCTAAACCTGGTCTCGTCGGATAACATCACATTAACCCACTGTTGTGTTGTCTTCAATCTATGCGCTCTACTTTCCAGTCTAAACGTAGGGGACACTGAGTTGCGGAAAGAGAAACACATTTGTCAGGTCTACGAGCATATAGAATAATCTGCTCTAAGCGTCTGTATACGGTCTGCCTTGAAACTGCCGTACCAGTGGCTGAAGAGAGCTGAGAGACAGGTATGATGCTGTGTTCCGTCTGCTTCTTTTGGCAGTAACTGCAGAATACCAGTCCTCACTCAGCGTTGCAACTCGGGGACGACCTGTGCTACGACGTCTACTCACATTGTCATCGTCTTGAAATTGTTGTCAAAGCCTGGAGATGACACACAGTGACAATCAAAATTCCTTAAATACTTCCAGCTGGGTACACTTACATTCCAGGCGGCCGATAATTTTACCACGTGCAAAGTCATCCAAATGCATCATTTGTGTCATAACTATGCGGTTATTGCACTAAAAGGCTTATAAAGCGAGCGTGAGCAATTTTACTTCTTTGCCTGCATTCTTCTCTTACACTCTCGTTACTGTGACTTACTATAGGTGTCATCTGGTGGCTTTCTGCAATTTGCATATGATTATTTAAGTGAAAGTTATTATTTCACAAAAGTCGATCCAAAAATCGATTTTTCAATTTTGATTGAAAAATAAAATACCACTCTTTCTCTTTCTACTGCAATTTAAATTTTTGTTCTAGTTGAATGAGAAGTATTTTTAATATTTTTTAAAAAATTGTTTACATCCGCCAAACCCAACACCAGCTGATTTGCCACGCCCCTTTCATTTCAAAACAAAAGACACTTGCTACTTTTCAGCCTCATCAAATATTTTAAATTGATTAAAAGGATTTATTTTGATCCGTAACTTGTTCAGGAAAGAAGTGAAGTGAATAATTGTAGCTGTTTGTTTACTTTCTGGAAGTTCGCGTGTTGTTTTTTACCTCTTCAAATATTTTACGATTTTCTGCAATTGGAAACATTGTTTCTATCAAAACCTTTTTTAACATGTTTATGTTTAATAATAAAACGTTTAAAAAACGAAAGCTTGGAAACAAAGGTTCAAAAACCCAAACTTTCCAGAAATTAAATGCGTCATAAGTCAGAATAATGAATTCAAATTATACATGAATAATTCAACTTTAAAAGCTAAGTTAGGTAAGTCAAATAAAGAGTATGTTTCCTTTTAAATTCATTTGAAAGTTTTTTTTTTTGAAATAATGAACATTCTACTGTTTTCTAGTGCTTTGAAACCACATTTATTATAAATAAAATGTAAAAAACAAGGTATTCACATAAATTTTGGTCGCCAAATCCAAAGTTTGGTTCTAAAGTTGTTGACATGTTGTGATTTTTGTAATGTTATTCAAACATTTTTTATTACCAGGTTTACTAAAACAGTAGTTAATCAAAAAAGATACAAAATTATATGAAGTAAACACTGGGCTTTCATATGCTATTATTTTTATTGGAAAAGAGAAGCAACTGCGAAAATATTTTGTTGAGTTATGAATTGTCACGTCCAGCAAATTGGTTTTACGAGTTCATGCATGGCATTAAATAACACGACACAGAAAGTAGCCACAGTCTATGGTATTATATATATAACTGCTGTCGAAATGATATTTAATAATGCAAGTCCTATTGTACCGGTGTTTGTCTATGGCATTTGGCAAAAAAGGGGTCATGTTTCTCTGAATGGTATTACAGCAGTTAGTGTGAACACTGGGAAAGTTGTTGATGCCGAAAAACTATAGAGGAAATACTCAAGTAATTTTAACGGCAATGTACATAACATTGAGTGTTCGGCAGATTACTTCGGAAGTAGTAGGGGGATGAAAGTTGAAGGTGCACTTTGTATTTTCCATTGCTCAGAGGCACGACACAATTTACGATACACAAATTTCGATTTACTAATTGCGACAAAATATTTGGGTGATGAGGACTTTAAAGCATACAAAGCAGTTTTAGAATCTTAACCTTAGAAAGATGTCAACATTAAAACATTAGAATGTGTTGGTCATGTTGAGAAAAGGATGGAGACATGACAGGGCATTAAAATCAAAATTTAAAGGCAAAAATCTTGTGGACAAAAAATCTCTAGGAGGTCGTTATAGTTTAACAGATGCAGTAATAGACAAATTGTAAAGATGCTATGTTTCGTGTGGCTATTTGAAGCAACTCAGAAAACTTGTCAGTCATGATGCAAACTATTTGGGCTATATTTTTTTCATAAACTCTCCACAGATTTGAAAATACGACACGGCTTATGCCCCATGGGAGGTGATTCGTGGTGTGAATATAATAGGTTCTTACTGAAAGGTGACACATATAAGCTTAACACAACTCACCTATTGCAATTAGCAATTGCATTAAAAAAGTATTTAGAGATTTCTCTAGTCTTGAACTTTTATTTACGTGCTTTCACGGTAAAACTTAAAATTTCAATGAAACCTTAAATTGTATTTGATTTATAGTTCCAAAAACTGCATTTATACAATTAGGAACTTTAAAAACTATAGTATTTGAAGCTACATTTTTATATAATCAAGGTTTCATTACCAAATTAAAAGTTTTAGATGTATTAAACATTCAAACCCTGGATTTTACAAATGTCGAGCGTTGGAAGAAGTAGATCATGCGCATATTAAGAAAGCAAAATAGGCAGTTTTACAATGAACCAAAGAAGCTAGAACTAAAAACAAACAATTAAAATGTAGACAAGAAGATGATCTTGCATATGATACCAGAAATCCAAGTTGTGGTTCTGGTACGTATTAGTTAATAGTAAATTTTTACTTTAAATCACTATTTCTCAAAAGTGTAAATTTCAACACAAAAGGAACATTTTTGAAAAATCTACTTAATGTATAGCTTTGAAACTTTGCACATATGTTAACACTATACAAATAAATATTTTAATGATAGATTTTGTCAAAAAAATTATTCAAAAAAATTTTATGGATAAAAATGTACCAGAATTTTCATCGTTTTAATAATTTTGACGTGTGACTCCACATATGAATTTTTTAAAAAAAAACTAATCAAAATTTTGAAAAATGCTCTCATTAAAATAATAAAAACAATACAATAAATCTACACAAAAATGTTCATGACTGTACAACTTGTCAATTTTTCAAAAATGTTCCTTAAATTTGGTCATTTTTAACATTACGGAGATAGGGAAAAGGCTGCGTGAAGTGACCCCCTTAAGATGTATGTAGTCATTTACGGGGGATATTTTTTGTACTTTTAAGTTCAATTTCTGCGTGACTCTGAATTATCTTTAATTTATTGGCATGATTGTAATAAATTATTAACCATCACCAGTTACCAAAGAACTATATGTTTAAACCTACACTATTCAGAGCGTTTTGTAGCTTGATTTAAAAACCGCAATAAAATTGAATTTGGTCTAGATACTAGTAATGATATGAAAAGCAAGATTCTGTGAAAAAATATTTTAAAAATTCCTAAAAACCACTGATAGAAGTAAGTGCTTTTGGAGCATTTACGAAAGAAAAAATTTAATTATGCAATATTCGCAGTAAATGCTGAATTTTATTCTTTACATTCACTTCCCAGCAAAGAATTTGACCGCATTCAGTATGACTGTTTCTCTCATTGAATAAGTGTTTATTATTAACTTCTCAATCTAAAGCAAAACGAGGGCGACTGATCTCATAATTTTGAACCATCGTCAAGCGATGCTTGACCTGCCATTCCACTCTCTTTATGTCCATACCACTTTTAGCAACTACATATTAAACTACGTGTACTAGCCTTTCTACAAGAAATGTCTTCATTGGCATCAAAACTTGAAAACCGTTAATCAACAATGCCGTCCACGAGCCCGTGACCATGACCATTAGATTACCACGGTCTTGTCGTTATCGAAGATTAGACCGTTTATTAACTGAACAACATCCCATACTGTACGCAAAACGTCGTGATGATTATTCAACATTGAACGTGATATGCTGCTCTTTAAAATGCTCAAGTTTATGACCTCTCTCTCTTAACCATTCTAAAACTTTAACTCCAATTAACTCCAGAGCCAAAAGTCACATGGAGTTAGTCTATGTGCTCATGAACAATAAAACGGTGTGGGAGACTCTTTTATCTGCAAAGTGAATCCGCAATGACTGTTGTAAATTAACACGAATATGTGTTTTGTGTATCATTATGCATAAATATTTCCTGATTGAAATATTTTCTTTGTTAAAGTTTCGGTACGAGCCAGCATTTTGTGATATCTTTTTACATGAATGGCACACATTACTAGTCCTGTCGGAAGAAGGCCCTGTATGATGAGTTTGATGATAGAGCCACACCAAGTTGTGACTTTTGGTGAATGTATAGGAATTTTTTACATTTTTTGGGACTGATCAAATTCCCTAATTCAGAAATTTTGTGTATTAGCAGACGTGCAAAGCTTGCCACACGACTTCTGGTTGTAATTTAGAACACCTGTTGTAGTACAACGATTCAATAAAATGGGTTTTTTTGTCCCATAAATGTGTTAGAGTTTCTTTTCTTTACCTCTGCTTTATTGGACCCTAGATTGTAGCTACGACATTTAGGACACTGCATTCCTGTGTGGTTTCGAGTCGATTCGGTAACATTTACACATCCTGAAACTTTATATGTCTGGTAGGGAATCACTCTGTAATATATATACACTCATCCCCATAATTTAAGGATAATGAAGGTCAGGCAAAGAAAGAGACAGAAGCAAAACAAATTTGACTTATATGTAAAGTCTAATTATTAAACAAAAGGTAAAGAGCAAAAAGATGCTATAAGTTAGACATAATTAATAAAAATTGCGATTTTTACTCCCTGGAGCAAATTTCAAAAAAGAACCTATTTATAAAAAACAAGTATAACATGTTAGTATGATGGTTAATACAGAGTATGTCTCCCGGACGATGCAATACAGGCCTTACAACGACTACGCATGCTGAGTATCAAATTATCAATCTGATCTTGGGGAATATTACACCACTCATCAAGCAATGCCCTCCGAAATTCCGGTAGACAGGTGGGAGGGGGTTGACGGGCAGCAATTCGTCGGCCAAGCATATCCCACACATGCGCTATTGGATTCAAGACCGGTGAGTATGTTGGCCAATCCATACGGGTTATATCCTCCGATTGAAGGCATTCGTCTACAATGTTTGCACGGTAAAGACGGCCGTTGCCATCCATAAACAGAAGTTCAGCACCCATGGCGCCCCAAAACAAACGTACATGTTGTTCCAGAATGACATCCCGATAGATGTGACCTGTCATCGTTACACTCTGAACATGCAGGTCAGTTCTGGAACCAAGAATAATTCCTCCCCAAACGAACCATCCTGCACCAGCGTGACGGTGTCGTTCAATGGTGTTCTCTTGGTGGTAACGGGTACCTGGCGCTCTCCATATGAAAGTCCGGCGAGAATCAGACTACAAACTAAACCTGGACTCGTCAGAAAACATCACACAAGATCACAGCTGCGGTGTCCACAATGCATGCTCTCTACTCTAGATTGATCGCAGACGACAGTGAGTTGCGGTAAGGGGAACACATCTGACAGGCCTACGAGCATATAGACCAATGTGCCCTAAGCGTCTGTACACGGTCTGCCTTGAAACTGTTGTACTGGTAGCTGAAGAGAGCTGACGAGATAGGTCTGATGCTGTGATCCCTCTGTTTCTTTTGGCAGTAACTGCCAAATACCGGTCCTCATTCGGCATTGTAACTCGGGGGCGACCTGTGCTGTAACATCTACTCACATTACCATCATCTTGGAATCGTTGCCAAAGCCTGGAGATGACACTCTGGGTGATTCCAAGTTCTTCGGATACTTCCAGCTGAGTACGTCCACATTCCAGTCATCCTATAATTCTACAACGTAAAAAGTTATCCAAAGGCTTCCTTTGTGTCATAACTATGTGGTTATTGCACTGAAAGGCTTTTAAAGCGCTTGCGAACAATTTTACTTCTTTGCCACCATTCCTTATATCCCCCTCTCTTACACTCTCGTCATTGAGACGTAATATCCGAGCCATCTGATGGTTTCCTGTAATTTGCATATTCTTCTTCAAGATGTGTGTGATAATTCTACAGGTGAAATTTCTATTTTGGAGTTCATTTTCTGTGTGATTCTGAATTATCCTTAATTTATGGACATGAGTGTAAATATATATATATATATATATTCATGGGCAAAAAATAAAGAAACAAGAGCACCAAGAAATAATTGCGGGATCGTAACGAAACTGGTCATGGAGGTATATGTTGGGAAGATATGCAAATGATTTGATATGCACTGTGATTGTGCATCACATTTAATCGGTAAAGGGCGTTTAACGTATACAACAGGTAACCAAAGCTTGTTTGAGTGTGCTGAATTGCTTATAAAGGAAGAGATGGGTAGACATGCCATTACGCCGTTTTCGAAAAGAATATGAGCAGCTATCGCAGTTTGACAGGAGGAGAATCATAGACATAATGGAAGTTGGCGGTCAGCTAGACGAGTTGCTTGTCAATGAGGCTCCTTTAATTGTGTTGTGAGGAAGTGTTGAGACCAGTGGATCCGAGAGATGTCATTTACACGAAGAGCATTCTCAGGACGCCCTCGACAGACCAGTCGTCGAAATGACCGTCACATCATAAGAAAGGCACGCGTACAGCCAAATGCTACCCCGGCCGCCATTCAGGCACAGGTAGCACTTTCACTAGGAAGCCCATGTGTCTTCATGTACCACACGAAGGCGTCCACTGAAAGACATTTGGGATCGCGGCACCTAATAAGTGTGCTGCCCTTGACGCCCACACATCAACGCCTTAGTTCAGAATGATGCCACACACAAGGGAATTGGACTGCAGCGGAATGGATCCAGGTCGTCTTAAGCGACGCACCCGGATTCAATCTCAGCATTGATGACAATCGTGTTCGTGTGTGGAGACCCCGTGGTGAACGTCTCAATCCTGCCTTTACTTTACAGCGACACATCACTCTCACAGCTGGTGTGATGGTATGGGGTGCCATTGCCTACAATACATGGTCACCCCTAGTATTGATCCTTGGCATCATGACAGCCCAGTGGTATGTCCATGACATCCTGCAACCGCATGTGTTGCCACTTATGCAACGGCTCCAAGGAGCCATTTTGCAGCTAGATAATGCTCGGCCTCACACGGCAAGGGCGTCACAAGACTGTCTCCGCACTGTTACTACTCTTCCTTGGCCTGCCCGATCCCCTGGTTTGTTTCCAATCGAACATATCTGGAATCATTAGGATGGCGAGTTGGGCATTCCACAAGTTTGAACGAACTAGAGGCACGGATACAGCAAATATTGAACGAAATGTCTCAAGACATCATACAGAACTTGTGTGCCTGAATTCCCGATCGTATTATATCGTGCATTCACGCTAGAGAGGATTCTACAGGGTGTTAAATCCTTCATTCTTTTGCCCTTTTCTCCTAAATAAAGGATTTTTTTCTTTCGTTTTCTAATAATTTACTTATATTAAAGTAGCCATTACGTATGTAAAATTTCGTTTCATTTTGACGACTCCTTCTTGGTGCGCTAAATTTTTGTCCATGAGTGTATATGTATATCTGTTTACTCGATTACTGGAAAGCTCTCGAGTAACTGAATAGTGCGATGTTAATATTTATTCATTCACTCACTCACTCACTTGTTTACTTGATAATAAATTTTATTTATACCCGACCCACCCTGTCTCATTTTAAAATCAGCGTACTTACGTTTACGCAATTTATTAAATTTCAAAAGGATTAGCCATGTATATTCTACCCTAGAAATTATCAAATGTAATTCGCAAGATAATTCGTCATTATTTTTTTTTTAGATCCGGAACTTCTAACATACTTTTTCCTTCGTAAAAACAGTATCTATTCCTTTTTGAACTAACTGAATCTGGTACCAATGTGAGACAAACCATGCTATCCATATTTTAAATTCAACTATAAATATTTTAAATCATATACATGCTTAGCTTAATTTTAACTAAACACGTTTTAAAAATTTAATTCACTAATTTTCTTTTATAATTTATATATTATTTACTGCACTATACTTGAAATTCAAAGCTTTCCACTTCTTTATATCGCTTCTAAAAGAAAAAAATTACGCGTAATTTATTCTTAAGGGATTAAGCTATCTTTTGTAGGTGATTAATAAGAAAATATTTTTAAAAAATATCGTTGAAATTGATTGTAACGGAACTAGATCTATATCAGAGGAAAATAACGTTTTTCGGTTAATTTTTTCCGTTTTTAAAGTTTTATGAAATACAATATTTTTTTCCAAAGAATAATCTTTCAGAATTATATTTTCCTGAGCGAAATTTTTGTCTATTAATACCACTTATTCCTAAAAATGCAACCAATTTTTTACTTGTAAAAATGGAAAAATTATTTCCTCATTTTAATTTTATTATATGAAACAATAAGCTTGTAAAGTAAATAAAAAGTGCTAAAATACCTTTTTATTAGAAATCGCACACTTTTTAATAGTTTTGAACATTTTTAATTAATCGACCTTATTCTATTTTTCCACGCACATTATGTTTTCCCCGCTTGATTTTTACATAAAACTGTATTTTTCACCTAGCTACATAATGTAATTAGATTTCATTTTTTACCTCATTTAATTTTGCTCAGTAATCAAATTCTGCACCGAAGTGAATAAGATGTAACAGGAATGGAATATTTTAAAATTCAGTAAATTTTTTTGCCTATTGTAGTAATAAATACTTCTGGAAAATGACTTTTTTTTTAGGGTTTTGCTTTGAAATAGAAATTTCATATAAACCGAATTACGCAAACTGTAGATTCCAAAATTTAATAAAAGTTAATATTAAAATTGTTTCAGAAATAAATTATCTGTTTGATAAGGAAATTTATGTTATCAAAGCAATTTTAATATGTCTAATAATTAATTCAACGTTATTTTTTTATTATTTAAAGCTATCGATCTTTAGTAGCTTTTTTTCTTGCAAATATGCTACTCAAGACTCATGCAAACTCATTTTACGTCAAAGTACAATAAATGGTACAAAATGCTTTCAAAATTGCAAAAATATCAGAATTTTTTATTTATAGAGTTATTTAAAAAAGCTTTTTTAAACTATTTTTATTACCAGTGCCTATTCAATACAAGGGAAACGAAATAAGAATGCTTTATCTTGTAATACTGTTTTCAATATTATTTATACAGAATGGCTGACATTTTCAAACATGTATAAAAAATTAATTTGTCGATTAAAGATTACAGCTCAATACAAATTTTAAAATCTATCAGTGTTGTCATTTTTTTTAAAAATTTTTGTGTTTCTATATCTAGTATGAAAGACTTCTTTTTACAGCCTATTTAATTTGTTTTTTGAAATACATCCCGCGTATCAGAGTACTTTAATTAGATTTTTACGCACCCGTAAAGGAGATGTTTATCATGAAATTTCCCTCATAGATAGAATTTTGCAGCTAAACCTAGTGATGAGATTGTTGCCAAATTCGGTACGTGAACTATACAGCAGATGTACTCAATAAATTTTTTTTAAAAAAAAGTTTCAAAAATGTTTATTAAGTGCCAGGTTTATGGATAACTAAGGAGAAAAAATTAACAAAGAAAACAACGTTTATGGAATACATAAAACAGTCGAGGATTCATTTACTTTTTTCTGATCACCATGTCATCAAACCACATTAAATAAAATTTTAAAAAATAATATCAGACCATATGTGCTGAATGAAAATAAAAACACTCTTCTGTTAGTAGAAGACAATAGAGTAAATGACCAACTACAAAAAATGGATTAAATGTTAATCAAGTTCAGAACAATGTAATGAAAGTTCCCCTATGTGGACCCCCCGCGAGCATTTGCAAATGTTCGAGTCGTTGGGGAATGTATTCATCAATAAATTCAGCTCTGCAGTCATTTTCGCTGCTGTTGGTTACTTTTTATGCATCACAATCAGCTTCAATGCCCCACGGTCTCTTTCACTGAGCTTCTCTTTTCGTCCACTATTTGCTTTGCCGGGTTTCTCTTGTCGCGCTCGGTGTATGCAGCCATGACTCTTTAGAAACCTTACCTCTAGAAATACCTAAAAGTTGAAATGCTCCCATCAGGCTTGCTCCAGCTGGACGGGCTCGTACAATTTGACTTCTTTGAAAATCTGAGGTACGACATTTTAAGCTTTTGAAAAAATTCTAGACTTAAGAACCTTCAATAAAGCTACCACATACTACCAGAATACATGCAGTTGTATTTATAAAAAAAAAATCCTAATACATATTATTATATTTTAATGCTTACGAAGTGCATTGAAAAATGTCACTTTTATTCATAGGTGTTTGTTTCCATTATTTTGATAAACATCTTTATAAATATATATGCAAAGAGGAACAAAATATTCACTAGAAATACGAAATCACCCAGAAGGTGGTGCGTGTCAGCCAGACCTGCTCTAGATTACCAAGATTTAATGTTAAAGAAAGAACTCAAAAGAAAAAACAACCAAAGGGAAGAAAAGAGAACTATGCTCAAGAAGCAACTAAATTTTTCACTTAAAATATGTTATTAGTCTGCGCACTATTAAAAATGTCAAAAAAAAACCTATGGATTTTTTTTAAAAATCGTACATGGCTGTAATTTGCATGGAATCTATAAATGACATTCCGTCATTCATTGCTGTATTAATCATTTTTAAAATTTAGAAATTTTTAAATTTAGAAAATCATTTTTAAAATTTACAAATTTCAAAGCTTTATTAAGTATAATAAAAACAACTCTAGAAACTGTTCATGTTAAATATTAAATGATATTTTGAATTATAATTCATAAATCGATTTGGGAAAGAAATGTGATCCGAAATATAGTTCAGTTGATTATGATTATATATTTATTTAAATATTTTAATCATTATCTTCTATTATGACTTTTTATTCAAAATAATTTCAAGGATGAGTTTCTGTGTATAAGATGAATGCAAAATAGTTTAACAATAATAACATATGGATAAAACATGATATTCTGCATATTCAATTATATACATATCATTAACGGCACACTATCAATATTTAATCTTCTCACTTTCCATTAACAACAATGTTAGGCGAAAACGCCCAAGAAAAACGCCCGAATATCAGCATAGCATTCCTTTTCAACACCCTACAGACCTGGATTTGTTTTCAGAACGTTTCTTCTCATAAATTATTAACCCGGCAGCAGTTATTTTCTTTTAAAAAGGAAATCTTTCTTTTTGTGTGTTTATGTACATTAGTATGATTCTTGAACTTTTCGATTTTCTCATTTTATCAAGCGGAAAATTATTTTGGTTGCAAAAAGAAACAATATGAAAGAATAATTTTGAAATCTCTCAACTTCAAGCCGCCTTTTAGAGAAAAATATGTTTCTAAATTTTTCACGTGTATCATATTACTAATAACGAACTAAGTGTATTACCATCGCATTTTTAATACTTCTAAAATATTATTTTTAATTGATATACCTAAAGAAAAATCATTAAAAGGCCGTATGTAAGCATTTTTGTAAATAGGGGAGGAAAAAATATTTTCTTTTAAAAGTCACGTGATACTTAAATTTTAGAAGAAAAAATTTTATGAAAGAAGTGAATGTACTACGATTGCAGTTTTGTATCTTATTTATACCTAAGTATCTTAAATTATGAATGTTGTAATAGTAGAGTTTAAGATTAATAACTGAATATTTTTGAAATGTAAACAGTTTTAGAAAGTAAATACATATACTGACATGGATCTGGGATTGATTAATCCATTGATGGTGTAGGATTATCTTGAAACACATTATGCCAACTGCAGATTGTAAGAAAAAAACCTTTAAAAATACAGTTCATTTAAAAACAGGTATACAAATTAATCAAAACACTTATCGTTTCTTCTAGTTGATTAAATAATTAAAAACATGAATCTTTAAATGAGGCATATATAAAAAAGTATTTGAAAAAAACCACACGCACACCTAAGCTTATTATTATCTTGTTTTATCTATTGTATTATTATGTTTTCATATACATTGTCATCATTGTATTATAATCACTTTAATTGAAGATTAAAGTTTCAAGACAGTTAAGTAAAACAAGTGAAGATATATTGTATTAACCTTTAATAGATTCGAGACAGAAATATTCAGAGCTTCATTTTATATCCGTTTACATTTTAATCTGTTGAATATAAAGTCACAAAGGCTTGCTTTTCAGAGCATAAACGTTACTTATGAGATATGTGAAATCTTAATATCGGTGTTATAATCTTTATTATAGAAGCCATTTTGTTAACCACGCACTATTTAAGAGTAAATGCATAAGTCTTACTATCACTTTTAGAAGAAATTTTCGAAACATATTTAAAAGTTAAGTAATGTTCATACAGAAGCGTTCAATTTTCTTTCTAAAATGATATGAATCGGAGTGAAAAATGCTTTTGAATGGTCATTTTAAATGGAAACATATAATATTGTTTTATTCTAATATATTTTAGCTTAATATACTGGTTTTTAAATGTACTATTTTGAAAAAAAAATAATAAACACTTTCGATGAAACTCTGTGTAGTTAATTAGCGTGAACTGCTCAGTAAATACTGTCAAAAGATGTACGTCGATTACGATGATAAAAGTTAAAAATTGCTCCATCTGCCGGATAAAGATGTTCATTCCACATCAGAGGGAAGTAGAAAACTTTTTACTATCTTCTTAGCACTGAATTCTGCAGTCCTTTCATTAGGCATCTTCTTTTGAAAAATTCTTAAGGAAATATACAAGTTGCATTTTAGTATGAGATAAAGAGGACTCATAAGTGCAATGCAAATAAGTTACTTAATCGATACACTGTTTCTATGTGCCATGAAAAAGTAGGAAATTTAGCTATCACGTGATATGGGTGGGTCCAAAGCTTTTATCTTGGCGTTCGATCCATAAGTGTACTCTAATTGGCTTTGAGCAAGGAGCTAGAAACTCTCTGCACTAATATCCTTTATTATGGCTACACTAATCGCGGATATAAAAGTACTAAAATAATACAAAACTAAAAATATATTTTTGAACAACTATATTTTGAAATATTCTGTGTGATTCACTAATATGAAATGTAACATACTGGAAGGGTGTATTTTTAAAACACAACAAAATGTTACAGTTATCGAAACTTGCATACTTAGTACGCTAACTAATCGTGAAAAATAAAGAGATCTAAAGACTTTGGAGAGACACCCGAATAAGAGTCAAACTTTAGTTACCATGAAAATATTACTGACTCCTTTTCCTTACATATCTGACTATCATTGATTATCTCTCAATTTTTATAAAAATTAAAATACTGAAATACTTTTTTTAGATTTTATAAAAATTTAGATAGGTAAATAACCTTAAAATAATCAATATTATTTGTAAAATAAATACATATATACATTGTGTGTGTGAATGTGTGAAGCGTCGAAAAATATGCAATATACCACCTTAGAAATGTGTAGAATCTTCCTCTGGTTTGCAAAGTAAAACAACTCGACATTGATACCACAACACCCTTGAATATATCTGGAAAAAAATCATCAGCCCTGCTGCATCGGAAACCTTTCATAATTGCAAAAGTGGAAGATATTTTACATCTTAGCTCATATGTGTTTGATGGAATTCAAGTCTGGCGGCTTAAATAGCCCGCTCATTGGCTCGAATGGTCGAGAATGTTCCTCAAACCAATAGCAAATTGTTTTCATCCAGCAGCATGGCGCAATGTATTTTCTTAAGAAATCCATCGTTTTGGGGGTTACAAAAAATGGCCACATATCGCCTGAAAATAGCTGAATCAACTATCTCCAGTCACTGAGTAATTGCGTTAGACGGTTCAGTACACGAAACGTAGAACTTCCCGTGCCCTCAAGGATCCTATTGTCAACTTGCAAAGTGTCTCGCACACAGTTTGATTCAATTGTCTCATAGGGGATACGCCTTATGAACTAGAAACGTGAATCTTTTCTCCAAGCCACAATTCTTTTTAATTCTATAAAATCCTTGAGACAAAAAAGTTCTTGAGGCAAACAGTATCATTACATTCTATGAAATGTTGTTAGTAAAAAAGTAATCGATTCAATTTGCTGCCATATCCCATCACGTCCAAACCTCACTGCACTGTACTCGTGGTCATACCTTTCTACGTAACACATTAATATATAGCCATAGGTTGATAATCACGAACTTGCGCGTTTCTCAGTCAGTTCCTTTGTTCGAGTCCTGATGCAACAAAAGAAGACAAGCAATTTCTTTAAGTATTGATTAAAAATAAGAAGCAGCAAAAGAAAAATAGGAATTTAAAATTTAAAATAATTATATATATAATATATATATATAATGTTTCTTTGAATTCTGTTAAGGAAGAACTCTACCATAAATATGATTTTTTACTGTTCAAATTTAGCAATTAATACTTTATTTCACAAATTTTAAATTTTTGATAAATTCAAAAATTATTTTGTAACGAATGTATAACATGGAGGTCAATGCTTATGCTTATTTAACATAATTCGAAGTTTTAAAGATATATTACTGATTTTTACCTTATTTCTGTGAAAGATGAATTAAAGCATATAGCTACACTTTTACTATGATCATTTTTAGGTAGATCTTATAATTTTACATTTTCGCTAGATGTAGAAGATGTAACCTTGCTTGACCTTCCGTTTATCAACTTTTGAAATACTTTAATATAAATTTTCTGAACGTCAAAAAATTTACATACGCCGTGAGACATTGTAATCATCATTCTGCACTGAATTTACATTTAAATAGTTACTTTCAAGATTTTAATAAACGCAACATAGTTTATCCCCTTATTAATACTTAAAAGATATAATAATTTTATAAAAAAATATTTCAGTTAGAATTTATGCGAAATAAGTAAAAAAAAAAGGGAGGGGGGCTTTAAGAACTCTTTTCCTGTGGATCGAGTGTCCATAATAAAACTTAACAAATACTTATATTTTCACTGACACTTTAACATTTTAACTTTCTTTTTTTTATAAAAATATACTGTTATAGATTTTAAAGGTATTATTTTTAATTTTAAAAGGTCCAATCCATGCTTCATTATTTTTATTTATGCTGAAGAAAAATCTTCAAATTAAAAAGCTTAAATAAAATAAGGCTATGTTTGAAACTTAGATATGTTTTTACATTGAACCTTCCATTTTTACTTTTATTAATGAGTCATTGATACATCTTTATAATATTTTGAA
>BMAO01035372.1:0-64906 GCA_019973975.1 Trichonephila clavata | reverse complement strand
ACTAAGAAATGTACTTTTAAATTGGCATTTGTGTTTCTCAATTAGTTGAAAAATTTACTGAACTGTTTATAATTATAATTGTATTATTAATAAGCAAAATATATATCTAGTGTGCAATGTTATTTCCATTTACCAATATATATGCACACGTATTTTCATTGATTCGGCAATTTTTTCATGTTGAATTTTGGAATGGGAAATTTTTAATGCATATTAATTGACTGTTATCTAAATTAAGATGCAGCTTAATATTGACTACTTAGACGAAAAACTGCATAGAATTTTTTAATATTATATTTACTATTTTCGTTAAATTTCCACACTTTTATTATTAATTATTTAATAATTTAAACTCAAATGTGAACAACAAAAGGAAACATTTGCAACGAAGTAAAATAATTTAATTTTGAGTTCAAATTATTAATTGAAACAACACCATCATATATTTTAAATAAGTTGAATTCTAATCAAAAAGTTGTTTTTAGATCATCCAATATCCTCAGTGATATCATTAAACTTGTAATAAAAGATTTTGTGAAAGTGCCCCATTTAAATATACTTTGCAACGGTTTGTGGACCTCTTAAACTCTGAGAGACAAAAAATAAATAAAAAGAAAATTATTGTTATTTTTTTTTAATTTAAGGGAATGTGGTTTTGTGACAAAATAGCTAAAACTCAAATTTAAAAAATGTGAAAATCTTATTGTATGAAATATAGGTTTATTTTTACTAATTTCTTTAAATATTTTAAATCATTATTGAGTTACTTATAATGCTCGGGAGTAGATTTAGTAACACTCCTAAGTTACAAATAAATTGAGTATCCTATCAAAACAAAGAGATCAAATATAAAATAAAAAAACAAGTGAAAAACGAGTCTCGTATTGATTTCGTATTCCAATATTACCTCCATCGAGGTCATTTATGTGTTCGAGGTTCTTTTAAAACAAGAGAAAAGGGTCAGTGTCGAATAGCATCTTTGATATGACCTAAATATGCATAGGATCGTAAGCAATAAAGTGTTAAATGGCTTTAATGCAACTAATTAATCCACTGATTTTCGAAAATTGAATAATATTTGCAAAAAGTGCAGATTTTTAATCGCACGAATTGAACAGAGTAAATATTTTTTTTCTTCTGCCGGAACGAATCATGTCTGCAAAGAATCACATTTCACGCGTCAAATTTTAAAATTCGCAATTGAGAGAATCAGGACTATTCTGAAAAAAAGATTTAAAGGAAATATAGTTTAAATATGTTATTTAAAGAAACATTTTTTCTCTTTCATTCCCATACTTCAAGTGATTGTGTTCTGGATTAAATTTTTTAGTGATTTGATTATAAAACTTCCTATATCTTGAAAAACAAGATGAGTGGCCATGGAAAAGCTGTTTAAATAGTAATTTGAAATATTTAAAAAAATTCTAAATTCTTTTGGGTATATTAAAAAGCATTAAATAAGTTTCTTTCTACAATGAAAAAAATTACAGTTCAGTTGACCTTTTAAACTAGAATAATGAGATTATTTACAGAAATTTTATTGCGTACTGAAATGTTTTGCGAAAAGTGTTAGAGATTTGAAATTGCATTCTGGAAAACACGAAGATACATTACTAAACTTTATCAATATGAAATCCTTAGGAAAGTATAACAAAAATTTTCTTATTTGAAAAGTGTAAAAAAGAATTAAAAAAAGATTGTATCAGTCCCTGTTCCATTTTAAAAGCATTAGTCTTTGAAATGTAAACTTAAATGCCCTTCATATAAGATTTAAATACCATTCTCCACTTACATATACCTATGTTGAATGCATAAAAATTTGGTATTAAATAAGATATTGATTGAATCTTCAAAACTAAGGAAATCTTTTTGAAAGTGACATGTTAAGAACAATTAGGTGGAATTTTAATTACGTTCTACTTACGGCTGTATCACTATTTCGTTTAACATTTAAGTGTCAGAGTATCTGAAAATTACATCAACAGATGGAAACTGAAATTTCCAATATCACGTGATTTGAATAAATAATTCTAATTCGGAAGCTTACTTCACTTCCCTCTCCCTTTCACGCGCGGTAATTTTAAAGCGTATCATCATAGAACTCAAAATCCTCACGCAAACTAATGTCTAAATTATTTGCGTGTAAGCCATTTCATTTGAAATTTCTTACATTTATGCACACGCTAGGCCGTTAATCAAGATTAACGTTAAAAATGTAAATTTCGAAAGCAAACCATACTAAACATCACATAGTTACAAGAAGATATTTCTAATATATAAATAAAATATAGTTGTATCCTTTTCTCAGAGTTTTCTATTTAAAAAGGTTTCAGGTAAGCTTTTAAGTAATTATTAGTTTCAGGAAAAAGTAATTTCTTTAAAAATAAATACACTTACTAAATATAGAGTTGTTCTGAATTTATAAAAGTACGGATTGCAGCGACAGGTTCCAAGTCCTCAATTTCACATATTATTTCACTCAAATTAATTTTTAAGGGTGAGAGAATAGTTAATCTAATAATTACTACAGTAAAAGTATCACACGTTAGTTTGATCAGAAATAGCATTGTATTCAGTTTCTTTCTTCCATTCCAATCTTCAAGGATCAGAAGAAAAACGGGGGGAAAGGAGTTTAAATGATATTGAGAATTTGAAAGTATTTGGCAGCGATAGCCTAATAGTCAAGGTAATCATGGCCATTAGGTCATAAGTTCAAGCCAAGGACCGTTGAACACCCACCGTGCAAAAGGAACCTATGCACGTTAAATCTGTCGAGGCACGAACGCCCATTGGGGTGGTGCGGTAGTTAGGAGACGGCTTACCAACTCAGGTGTCATCTTCATCACACCATAAAAATTACGAGTTCCGATTTTAATAACTCTCGTGTAGCTTCATATAGTGCAACGTAAATATAATTCTCACTCACTCTGAAAGTATTTAAACAAAGATACTAATGATGGTGAAGGAGTTTTGTATACTGTTGGTTATAAAAAAGCAAAATGTTTTCATACATTCCCATACTGAATAATAATAGTCAATAATCGATTTATTTGAAATAAATTGGTATCTTTTTAAAAATGTGTCAGTAAATCATTACGGCTTACCGTATTTGTCTGCAACATATGGTCATAATGCAGCTGAAATTGTAGTTAAATTCGAATATAGTTTGACATTTAATTCAGGAGACATCATTTTTTCTTGCCGAATACCTTGTGCCTTTGAGAATTGTCAAAATTGTACTATTGTCATATAGTGTTAATTTTTTGACAATATTTTGTGGAACAATATTGTAAAACTACAGCTCTCTGCATGTTAAGCTCTAATTTCCAAGCCGAATTAAAATAGACTTTTTTCATGCGAATTCAAGCTTAAAAAGGGCTCAAATTTACTTTGTGACTTATAAGGAAAAATGTGACTGGAAAATGATAAAAGAAAGCGTTTTCTCATTAATTATCCTGATGTATCCATACATTTACATGTCTTACTGGCCTTCGCTGACAAAGCAAGATAATTCTCAGCAACGGTCCAATAAATCCTCGAGAGATTTGACTAAGTCAACACTTCGACAGGTTAATTAAAGCACAGCTGGCTCTGGAATATTAAGGAAAAGAATATTCTGAACTAAAAATACGTATTAATGAATAGTTGAACTGGGAAACATTAATTGTCTTTTTAAAGACGAGTCTGTCTAGGAGACACAATTCTCTTCTTGTCAAAATGTCTAGTTGTGTCAACACGTCATTTAAAATCTCATTATCGAAGATAAACAGCAAAAAAATGTAAGAGGGAAATTTTCTGGATTCAGTTTTAGGAAGTAAATTTTTTTTCGTATATTGCACTTATAAGTGGTTTATTTTAGAAATATTTTCTCAAACTTTTACGATATTAAAAAAAACGTCAAACTAGGGTATCCCTACGGGAGTGATCAATAAAGGGACCAGTTCTAACAAAAGGAGCTGTGTGAGACACTGGATAAGAAATCAATTAAAATTTACAAAATGAGAGGTACTTCAGCTAAGGTAACCCCAGGAGATCAATCTAATGAATTAAGAATGTCCTTTCAGAGAAAACTAATTAAATTTCTTTATTAACAGTGACAATTCTATAAAATTCATAGGCTGAGACCGGTTATCGTACTATTAAAAATCAATAACTTATTCATCATATTGGGAATAAAGTACAACATTCAAAAGGGAGCTGAAATGGAAAAAAATAAAGAAATCAAGTAAAAACCCTTAGAAAATCACTACTTTTGATGAGATTCAAGAAATGGTGCCTTTGTAGTGCAGGATTGCGTGTAATTAAGTTTATTCCTGAAAGTGAAATTGTTAAATGTTCTTTCGAGATTGTTGCAGGTCGAGTGAAATGAAAGATAAGAAACGAATTATATAACTCATTTTAAAATTGTGGAAGAGTGTATTTGAAGGAAATGTTATTAATTACTTCTAAACTGCTTGAATATTTTTATATTTATTACTATCTACGTATTTTTTTTAATTTTTGAGAATATTCCCATTTTTATATTTTTAACTAATAAATTGACCTTTTGTAGAACGGACTGACATAATTAAAATAATTATTTTTGAATATTTAATATAAAATCTCTTTTGAAATACAATTCAGCATTTTGTCCACACGGAATATATAATTCAGTATATTTAAAAGATCCTAAAATGGTGATGTTTTATTTTTAGTAGAAGTAATTATTCAGTATATATATATATATATATAAAATTTGGAAATATCATAACAATTAAAAATTAATAAGTTATCAGTGCATAGTTATATTTATTATTGCATTTTATAGTATCATACGGCAATTAAATGCATTTCAAAAAAATTTCTGAGTATAAGCGCATTGTAGTGCTTACGATCATAAATGTTATAATTCGTTGGTATACTATATATAGAGGTAAACGCTCTAAACAATATATTTTACTCAATCTAAGATAAGATTCGAAAATTTTAAATACAATTTCAAATCAAAAGTTGAATTTAAATATAATTCATCTGTATTTTAAGTGAAAAAACCTTATTGTATTTTATTTTAATTTGCGAATTACTGACTATAACGGACATTGTTAAACATTCAACATTAAAAATATTGAAATGGATAAGGAATAAAATGTTTTGAAATCGAAGAAATATTAAGTACTTAACTATAATACTGGTAAATGTGATAATCTGACCAAATTGATTTTAAAAATCTTGTTAGAGTTTCAGTCTTTAGATACGTGTTAGAAGGTTAAATATTAATATAAAAAGTAATATACACTTAACAATCAAATTTCGATCATACAGAATTAGTGAATAAAAGCGTTTACAAAAGCTTTGAGTGAGTGAAGATTAACGTAGTACTGCTCATCTACACGAGGGCTTTTAGTGACGGACCTCGTAATTTTGAACGATGGTCAAGTGACGAGGATGACATCCGGGCTGGCACACCCCTCTCCTAACTACCACCCCCCGTCAACGGGAGAACGTTTCAGCTCTCGTCAGATTTAACGTGCATCGCTTCCCTACACGTCGGGTCTGTAGTGGAACTGGGCTCGAATTCATGACATGCCTGCCATGATTCGACCTTGGCCACCTGGCTACCGCTGTCACTTGAGGGAAGTTAACCCTTAATAAGTGCAGGAATTTTGATCCCGAGGATCCAAGCGATCTTTCATTTTGTGAAGTTGGCTATAATTGGTTAATACTGGGTGTCATCCCGACACACAAAGGTGTCTTTTAAAACTTTTTCAGTATAATCCAATTTTTTCGTTGTAACTCCCACTTACATATTTTTCTTTCTCTTTTTTTCCTTTATATCTTTCTTTCTTTTTTTAAAAAGACATTTGGAGTAAAGTTTTTGTTTTCTATGGATTTACTATAAATTGGCATACTTCGGCAATTAGGCATTAAAACTTCAAACCAATCAACAATTGTGTGAATACAGTCGATTATTCCACCAAGTAACAGTTTTGAATTCTATGTGTCTAGACTTACTTTTTGCGTAGACTTCATGCAACAGCATTTATTATGATGATCTCATTAAAATATTTTTTGTAATAAATATGTAATCTGAACATTTTTTTCAATGAAATCACCTTATTTTGATCTTTCAGAGTATTTGCTCATTCATAATTTTTTTACTAATGTTTATAACAGTTTTCTTTCGATTCATAATAACGTTTAATTGCATTTCAGTGAATTATTAAGAAAATAATTATGAGTTCTTCAAACCGGAACTGACAGAGACATATCTATCAAAGACGGTCTAATGAAGTTTTGTTCATTAAAATTGTGCAAAAAATGTTCATTCTATCAATGAACTTTCTCGGATATTATTTTCGTACACTCATTGATAATGTAGACAAAAATGATTTGTTATTTTATATATTTATAGAACAAGTATCTTTCAAAACTAAATATAACATAAGTATTTAGCTTGTCATAATTGGTGGATATATACAATTAAAATTAGATTACTCTTTCCGATTCATAATTAGTGACTTAATACAATAATGGTTGTTAATTACTTATCCATTTTCAATACAATTATGTCTAAAATAGACTGTGATAAATTATTTACGTCGTATTTTATAATTTAAGAGAATATATATATAATATATATATATATATTATATATATATACATATATATATTATGTGGTATATAAATATTAATATACCTCAGTATAACTATTATTTTCCTAAACTTTTGAAAATCTTGTGTAAAAACAATGTTTGACGTCATTTTCTTCATTGATAAATCATAATCATCTATAACATTAATTAAACATTAAATATTTTCCTTAAAATGCTTAGTTAAAAATTATATATGTAATTCTTAAAAACAAATGATAGGTTCTTCACGTTTAAATTGTATTTTCGATATTTTTTTCAAGAAAATGCATCAATTAAATTAAAAATATAGTATTTGCTAAAATTTGACGTAAATCAATATTTTAAGAGAAATTTATGTTGCATTTATCGTTGATACAAGCATGGCCTGTTAAAATGAATGTGTTGAGAAATTCACACTCCAGTTATATTTTTCGATTTAAAAAGCATTTTACGCATGGTAAGATTTCATTCAAAGAAGGATTTTAAAAGTAAGTCAAAGTCAAAGATTACTTTAGATTTAAAAAACTAAAATTGTTTTAAATTAATATATTGAAATATTGTCGCGGATTCTTGGAGTAAAAGAGGTAGCAATACAATGGTTGAATAGAGTAATGAGAATTTATTTGAATGCAAGAAAGCAGGCGCAATCTACTTGATCGTGCACCAGACGAACTGACCCCCAGCTGTGGTGCTGTTATTGGGCATATGAGGCGCTAGCGGTCCTCCCTCCCATATCCGATATATAGATGTGGAGCGATTGTTTTCATTTTCATGCTTAAGAGATGGACGTTTCTGATTGGCTGGGCCAATTTTGTGGACAATTTCGCCGGTCTTGGAGTTTTCAGGTACAGGGAGAGAGCCGATTGATCGTTCTCTGATTCATTCTTGGTGTGAGAGGAAAAAGTGAGTCTAGCAAAAGGTGACCCCCAGCTCGAGGGAAGCAGCTAATATAAGATACAGTGGTGACATCTAGAATATTCTAGAAGTACTTGAATTAACATAAATTTGCATACGCTTCAACTCTCTGGAAAATTCCAGAGTCAATAAAACTAAAAGCTGGCGAGTAGCAGTCGAAAGGTTTTGAACCTGAGACCAACAGTTCCAACGGGTGACTCTACCCCTGGACCACTCGTTCATTGAAATGTTTATGGAACATGACAATATTTCTGGTTAGTATAATGTGTATCCAGATCCATGCAATCAACAAAATATGCAGTATTGAAAAAAATTTCCACAAAACTCTTACCAAATAACTGAATAATCAAACTACTGGAACCGATTCAAATCGTACTGTCACCTGCATGGTGCTCAAAGCTATGGCTAAAGACAGGCATAAAACTAGTCCCTTGCCACGATGAATTTCATGGTCCTTGATCTGATATTACAGTCGATCAGGTGGCGTAAATAACAACAACATTGAAAAGATGGTTGTAATCAACAAAACTTTAAAAAAATAATTTTGGTTTATTCCATACTCAGCGTATTGCGTTAGAAGCTATAAGGCTGGGATTTAAAAATTTTCTATTCTGTTAATTTTATGGCTTTTTGAGTAAAAAATTCATTATGAAAAAAAAGGAATTAGATATTTTACGTAAAAAAAATCGTTTACTGTTTAATTGGTTTAGTTTTTAAAATTTTTAAGACACTATTGTTAATTTCACCTTTGAAACGCCTTTTTATGTATGTTCATCACTTTTCTTACTACAGATATCTTCCCTACTGGAAATCTTTCGACAAATAAAAAAAAATGGCTCACGGTTACTGTGAAATTAATTGCCATCCATCCAAAGTGGAACAAGAAAAACAGAAGATATTAACACTACATATATTTGAGAAGTTGGTAATAAATTTTGAAAGAGCTAAAACAATTGAAAACTTAAGAGAGAAAGACAATGAAATTAGTATTAAATGTTGTCACTACGATTTGCAATAAACATTGCCACATACATCTACATTGAAATAACCACTGACCCACCTTGTAGAGGGGGCTAATGCACGTTAAATCTGTGGAGAAAAAATTCTCTAGTTGACATAGCGTGGAAGCTTGTGGAGAGGTTAGTGCCAGCTAAGATATCATCCTTGTCATTTAAACGAGGTTCAAGAATACGAAGCTCGTCGCGAATAGTCCTCGTGTTGCAACGTTAATATAACACTCATTCACTCACTGCATTAAAGGAAGTAGAATATGAAAATATTCTGAGGCTATGGGACTCATGATGCGTCCAAACATTACAAAGGAGGACTTGGTGTAATAACGGGAGGTATTTACCATCCAAATAACAACCAGACGAGTTCATTAAGTGACTGAGAGGAAATTTATTGCAGTAATGCAATCTGGTACGCCAAAACAAATCTTGAAAATTGTGTGTTCCCTGTAGTGGCGTACTCCCCTATTGCAGTATGAAATCTGAAAGTAGTCGATAGCAAAAAGCCGACTAGGTACAATGCAGATTGGTCATTGTGCATGTAGAGCGTTCTGTGGGAGGTGGTGAGTGGAAAACAATGCAACTCAAGCCATAATCCGAACATCAAAACCAATATGGCAATTAAGAAGGTCATCTTTCGCCAGCCTTCAGAGACCCTAATCTAATCTTCCTAGTGTTAAAAGAAGAAGTGTGATATTTCTTTTTAAAAACAATGTCAATTTTCCTTGTCTAATGTTCAATGCAATCGTGTAGACACAAATGCCTGTGGTTTTAAGATAAAAAATATTGCAATGAAAGCTTTGAAGACATTCCATTGAGCTGCAAAGGACGTCAAGTGGCACATGTGAACATATACATTTAAAAAACGGCCCTTATTTGTTTTGATATTGTTTTATCTCTGCAAGAGCACAATATGCCATTTATCACGTTTTATGGTGCTAAGAAGCTGGTGCAGTAGGTGTCATTGGTCAGCCATACCCCTTGCCACTTTTAATAACTGATCCACATCACTAAGTTATATCCGATTGGGTTTCTTGGAAGATAGACCAGTGTTTTCTATAGGTGGCAATGTTCCCTTGCTAAAACTCATAAACGAGCTCGAATGAAACTCGTATTCTCTCTCAAGGCATACTAAAGATATTAACTAATTCAAATAATACTGCTATTCAAATCAACTCTGTGTTACTCGTTCTATAACACGTTTGTAGGTGGTGCTATAGGTATTCATGATGTACACTTATGCTTAAATAATACTAGCAATTTATATGTATCATCACGAAATACATATGCAGGATGAAAACTTCAAGGAGTTTTCAAACATTCTTTATGGTGCTTTATTTCGGGTGGTTAGCCATGCAAGATCTTTCATTCCTAGTTTGCTGCTAAAGTAACTGAGTCATCATAGTCATGCAAGCTGGTCTTGTTTTTGCACAGCGGTGGATTTCAATCATGGTGCCTCTAATAACTTGTCATATAGAGATGACACTAAAAATATCGAGAATTAATGTATATGCGTTAGTATAAACAAAAAGTGGCAACTCAGTTGGGGATTGAGTTGCCACTTTTGGTGTCGTCCTCGTCACTTGACAGTGAGTCAGTTTAACGATGTCTGTTGTAAATAATCATTGGTTTACTTCTGATTACTACGTTAACTAACAATCTATCAATTGGTGAAAGGGAAAAAATGATGCCAAATTACAAAAAAAAGCTCATTTTTATGTTTTTACTTCTATCCAATATTGAGCCAATAATTTAGCAAGTTGGTGATAAATAAAGGTTTAGAATAAAATGGTATTAAACATATTTCTTTCTTAAGTTGCTTAGACTTGCTAATATATATGTTTTATTAATCTTGAAAGTGAAATTATATACTGTATATCTGTAACTCCATTGTTTCATTTTGCAATATTACTATTTTTCGCCTTTGTAACAATTTTCGGGAACGCATAATTAGATTTATTCCGCAAACCGTAGAGCTGAATAAAGCAACTGAGGGCAATAGAGGCAAAAATATGTCATATTTGTTAAATCATTTTAGACTAAATATTCATATTCATATTTCATATCAAGTAGAAAGAGAAACGTAACACCTAACTTGTTCTATTTTAGCAAATTGAAACCTCACTTACTTCTAAAGTTTCCTTTGGGTAATTTAGGTGTTTTCATTTTCAGCGGAATTTTTCTTCTTTGTGCACATTAAAGAATTTTTTGTCTTCTTTGAAACTTGTTCCTATTTGATTGATGGAAGAGCATTGTGATTCCCACATCCACGAAAGCAATTTAGTTAGAAGAATGTGCTTTGTTTCTGCCCAGAAATTTTTGAAAAGTGGATTGTTTGGGAAGATTGATGGTGCTACGAGGCGTCTCAAGTTACAGCTATATTTTCTTGATTCTTAACAAACACCTACCTATAACTCTATAAGTGTTATATACATTACTCCAGAATAATAAGAAATTTTTACTATGAAGAAAAAATACAATAAATAATACAATTTAATGCACTAAAAAGCTAGATACCCCAATTATTATTTTTCAAAAGTCAACATAATAAAATTCAGAGAATAACAACATTTTAGAATTTAAATTTTTTACATAAAACTAGCAAATTTCTTGTATAGATATGAATACTTTTTATAAAAAATAGAAATGTACCCAAATAAATTTTTCTACATATTTCTTCATTGAATATATTCATAGAAGATTGATTTGAAATAAAATGTTAATAAAAATTATGTAGAAAAATCTCTCTATTCTTATTTTCTAAATCAACTTTTTCCTAGAGAATAATTTCACACAATATTTAAAGTTATTTAGCGTTTTTAATATTTATTTGTTCTCTTTTATTTTCATTATTTAGCGAAACAGAAAACTCGTAAGACTCGGTTGATAGCATTAAAGGATCGACGCAAAAGGTTCATCAAAAAGACAACATCCTAATGCAACTTACTAAATTATTTTCATTCCAGCATTTAACATAAGTTCTTGTACTCAAATTCTGTTATTTCTAGAATTACTCTGAAAAGTAAAAATAGTTTATTTTAAAATAAAATTATGAAATAAAGACCATTTATTCAGTCTTGTCTGTAACTGAGAAGCCCCAAAATCAAGATCTATCAACAGGGAAAAATCATAAAAAAATGGGAATTCAAGGCCATCCCTCCTTGACTCTCCAGCTGTGACTGATTATTGCTAACTGCTGTCAAACTCCTGATTCTTATTCTGTAATATAATTTTAATCCATTCTTTGGGACCTCCACCATAGGAGCAAAACAAACGTCTTGGAGTGAATCCTGTCCGTTACAGTACTCCTGGAAATGAGATTGCAGAACTTGGAAACTAGGGTGCTCGCTCTATAAGACTCTTTTCAGAAGGTCTGCCAAAATTAAAGCTGAATTAAAAGGAAGAACAAGGGTTTAATACCCTCCTAAAATTCACTGATTATCCCAGGTATCTTGCGATCTCTGCTTTTCGAATAACGTGCATGTACGATTGCTTTCATGCTCATGTGCATTGACTTGGGATCGCCTATAGCCCCTCTACTGCGACGACACTGTAATGACTCTGGACCACCTTCTTTGCGCAGGACCGACAGTTAGCTTTTTTTCCCCGTTACTGAAAGACAAGGAAACTCTTACTTTGTTTCAAACTTTAATTCTTTCGTTTTCTTTTGCAGTTGTTTGATTTTGACTTTTTTTTTTATCTGTCCTCTGTTTTGTGTTATTCCAATGAAAAGGTACTGATCACACATTCTCACATGTTGCACTGGGAAGAGAGTTGTGAACCCAAATCCTTTGTATTTTTATTTACGTAATGTAATCTTCAATACAGGAACACAATTTTTACTCCCCGAATAAGCTAATGAATGTAAAACACTTCTTGAAAAAAAAGTCATAAAAAGAACGGAAGGACTGTCTCTCATCAAAGAGGAATTTTTTTTTCTCTTCAAAAGATTTAAATCAGATATAAGTAAAGATCAGAAATAAATTTGTTAGCCCGTTCAGTTATATTTCTTTTCTGATTCTTCATTCGAACTTGGAAGTATAATATCATAGTATTCATATGATATTAAATTTTATTTAAGTATGTCATGAAATGTTTGATGTGTATATGGTTATATGATGAAAACTGATAAAAAATTCATATAAAAGGTATATATATATATATATATATAAATCTTCTCTCTTCTTTTGAAGGCAATCCCAGTTTTTTGTATTAAATTAGTCTTTCCTACAAAAAAAGAAAAAAAAAGGTTTCTACAAATGTTTTCTACCAAGTTGTAGATTTATCTATATGTGATTCAATTTGAATAAATGCATAGTTGAAAAGATTAAACAGATATTGTTATCATGGAATGACCATAGTTATCTATGTTACTGTGCTATGTATTAAGGCGTACATAACTTATAGGTGCCATCAAGGATATAAGAATATTTTAATACATGGATTGCGGATTATTGTACTATTTTTGTAAATCAAAATAATTCAATTCTTGTAAACTCATTTTCAAATTGTTTATGCAATATGTGATTCCATTCTAAAGAAACACCTGAGACCTGAATATATTTTCATTTTACTTTAAAGCCTTTTACCAATTGATTTCCAGCTTTATATTGAAATCAAGGACTTTGGGAAAGGTAGAAAGCTTAAATAATGAAATCTAAAGTTTCATCTTTAAATGATAAATGTATTTCAGAATTTATTGTTCAGTTGCTTCAGATATGGCGTAGTTGTAGTGTAGGCTCTACGAGGATTATTTTTTTTCCGAATAGTTTATTTGGAAAATCTTAATAAAAAACTTATTTTGCGAATGGTTTGTAGTAAAAAAAACTTTTTAGATTGATTAAATTTTTTTTTTTAAATTTAATTATTTTTAAACAATGATTACTTTTACAGGAATAAAAACAGAGTATTTTTAACTCTTCACATGTTTAAAAAAAATTTAGAAATTGCAGCCTTTAATTATTTTAATCAATTTACAAAACAGCATAATGTATTGAGTTTAGAGAAAAATTTATTTCCACTTTTGTATATAAAAGAGAAATGAGATCAGTACATGTTTAAGTAAAAATAGAGCAAAGATGCAGAAAACTTTGTTTGTAAATGTTATTTGAAGTTGAAATTATTCCAGTTAAAGTATCCGTGCCATTTTAGTTGTTTGGTTGTTTCTATTAGAACAAGAGCTATACATTTGGTCAATATACATCACACATTATTTCATGCATCATTTTGTTTATCTCTGAATAAATAATTTATTTAAACGTATGATGAACCTATTTGGAGAAGAAAAAATTAAATAATGCCTGAATCCAAATAAAGGATGATTGAAAATAGCGAAAGAAAAAAAAGGAAAAGTATTTCAAGAATATGTGTTATAAAAGACTACTCTGTCCCACCCCCATCCGGAGAAAAAAAATACTCCTTGAAAACTGTGTGGACCATACAGCTCGTATGCATTTAAGTCCCTAACTGATAAAAAATAAAGAAATAAAAAAAGAATCTCAATAAAACTGCTCATAAAACTTTTCTTTTAAAATTACATTTCAAAAGATCTTAAATATAGTTTACAATATGTTACAGGTTCATTTCTTGTATTTATTATGAAATGGCAAATTTTTGTAAAACACCTTTTGTGTTAATTATGCTCTATTTTATCCAACAATTCGTTCATGATAACAGTTAAATAATATAAATTAAAATACATCTTATGTATTCATTAAATAAAATATAAATTACTGATTTATATTTTTTAATCACTTTGATCAAAGTTAGTTGTACTCTTTTATATGTTTATAATAATGTTCCTGATTTTTTCACATTCTAAGTCTTTTATCTAAAAATGCTTTGATTTATTTAACAACATTTTTTTTGCTTATTCCTTAACAGATAAGCTTACTGGAGGTAGAACTGCACATTTTTCTTAAAGCTAGAAATAAAAGGCACAAATTTGCTACCGAATATGGTCATAAAGAAATTTTGTAGAAGCCGATACATTACGTCATATCTCATAGAGATTCTCAGAACTGACAAGATAGAATATCTTAACAATTACTAAAAATCCATAGACAAAAATACTGTTTCTCTAGCACGCTTACATTTTTATATAAATACATTACAAGTACCCTTCACAATTTGAATGCAAATTGCATGATCCTATCTCTTCCTTATCGCGTTCAAATTGATGCATTTAAGCAATCCACTTTAAATGGATTGTTTCAATTATCAATCCCATCTCAAGTTTTTAATGTTTGCTTTTTCTTCGAATTTTAATTCTTCAAATATTTCTGAAGGTCGTCACAATTCCTTAAACATGAAAGATAAAAGCGCATAAGTATCTGAAGACTATATTGATTCAGGACAACTTTTTTTTTCTTTCTTTTTTACTGTGGTTTACCGAAGCTCTTAGGAAAATATTGCCAAAGTTCCTTCAAGATGAATATTTATCTAGATTTCAGAACTAAGATGTTATATCTCAAGTGCAAATCAGACATTCCTGAGTGAATTAGGGTCAAAAGTTACTGTTCTTATGTAATCGGTAGGACAGATCTATTCAGCTTGTATAATGGCGCTATAGCAATTAAATGTGTAGAGAGAGTAAATCTTTTTCTTCGTCCTGTAAATAACTCATAAGTGTTTAGACGATGTTCTTCCAGATTGGTTATAGTTAATTTTTGATTTAATTATTAAAAACCCTTATTTTATTTATGTTCGCATTTCATTCTGCGATAGCTCAGTACTATGTAACATCAATTGTCAATTTTTTTTAAACGCCAAACACTCAATTGACTGTGTGCGAACTTTGCTTTTAAAGAACCTAATTTTTTCATATAATAAGTGATTTAATTTATGTAACTGAGAAAATACTGACCAATGACTTTCGTTCAAATAAATATCAGTTGCTTCCTTTTTTTACATTACTTAAAGTTCTTTTTAGTATTTATTGCTATATTCTCGTGTATTTTCCCTTCTCAAATGAAGATATTCTTCAAACAATTGTACTCTTAAGAGTTTGACTTTCAAAATAATATGTTTGCGACCCTTTTAAAATATTGATATAAAATCAATCATCTTTAATAGTGGGAAATTTCACTACGTTTGATTTCAAATTACAATTTCCATTACATTTAGATAAAATAATAATGTATAATTAATCAATAATTTTAATTATTTATTTAATTAAATCTACGTTCTGAATAAACTAAACAACTCACTTTGAATATTGATCTCATGTTTTAAATTAAAATATACGCATTGAATGAATGAGAAATAAACTACCCGATCTGACGGCCCATCATGTATATCATAAATGTTCGATTGGCGTAGATCTAGTAAGCTTGCTGACTAAGGAATATTACCAACAGCTTGAAGGCAGTCACAGATATGCGAGCCGTATTAAGGCCGTTATTATTTGGTTAGTAAACAGCCTTAGGATGACGTGTCATGAAGGTTATCACAACCTACTACTGACTGATATCGACAGATCGCGTTGGGCGATTGAAACTATACGTAGCATAACTAGAGGCTACGGGATGTCGTAACCTATAGCTCTCCCCACAAACACACCAGAGCAAAAGGTTATTGGATGTTATAAAACGAAGAGTGGGCCTGTGAATCATATGGTCCTCCACCAAGGCTGAAGCGAGACTCATCTCTGAATACTACGTGATGTCAATCTACTTGCAGCAATATGTATAGACTATACCATTCTGTACGAATCTACAGGTATCTGAGAGTTAAAGGCACCACTGTGTACGTAATTCTGCTTCGGTCAAATGTCGTGAGGTGATGG
The DNA here is from genome assembly GCA_019973975.1 of Trichonephila clavata. NCBI lineage: Eukaryota > Metazoa > Arthropoda > Arachnida > Araneae > Nephilidae > Trichonephila > Trichonephila clavata. The sequence continues at coordinate 48,584 of BMAO01035372.1, read as the reverse complement.
ATTGTTTCCCGGGTGGTATGAAAGAGGTCGTTCCTAATTGGACACTAATGGCGTTGAGATAATTCAGACTTATCACACAGTCAACTGATAATTAAATGCATTTTGCACTGTTGGATCATTCATATCTTCGATAAGATACTTGCAATCGATGCTGTCAGCCTCTTTATGCAATCGTGTTCATATGGTGCAGATTGCAGCCTATTGCTCGGTATATTACCATGCACAGAGATGAATCTTGTACACAAGAACGTGTTCAGAGTCATCCAAATTTCTATAATGTTTCGGCAATGACATAATGGCGTAATCATTTGTGTCTCAAAGGCAACATAAAAAAATAAAGAATCTGCAGTTGTTATCACCTTGAAACTTTGCTTGTTGTGCAATATAAACACGCAATATTACTGATATTAAGATTTATTGTTCTTCTAAATTTAATAATTTGTATATTTAAAAAAAGGGAATGCGCATGAAATTTTGAGAGATCGTATTTTTAAGGGTGCTTTGAATATTCTCCTACCCCCCTTTTTTACAAACTTTACCAAAATAGTGTTTATATTTTTATTATTTCACATACCACGCATCAATTTTTAACAGACCTTAGAAATAAAAATGTTTAACATTGAAAAAATAATGTATACACAAGTTCTTGATTTTTAATGAAGGTAACAGTTTTGTCACTAATGTAGACATGTTTAAGTAACGTTTCAAAGACACGGTTGAAATTTGGCAGGCATTTGTTAAAACCGTAAGTTTTAAAATATTCATTGATATATTGTAACAGGGTTTTTTTCTATAAATAATGTAAAAAAAATCATAAAGCTAACATCAGAATTTTTTTTTACTTATAAAATAAAGTTTTCTTCATATGATAATAATCTTTTCTATTACACTTTTATCCTAAATATTTCAAAACAATTTAACTGTAATGTGTTGAGAAAAATTATATAAAATATCGTAAGTTCAGACCTGTAAGGTGCATTGGGATTTTTCTGGTTAGAATATTTTTTAAAAACCTGGATCAAAAAAAAAATATCAAAGCACCAATTTTAATTCTAACATTATGGAACAAAAACGAAATTGTATCATTAAAAATGAAAAAAAAGCCTAAATTCATTGCAGATTTCCATAAATTCGCCATCATTTATCTAGTTCTATAATTAGTTATTTTCCATTTGGTTGTTATTGTCAGTTAAAAGTTGTCCTTTTTTCATACGCAATGCCATCTTCTCTTCCATCTAACTCATTACCAAACTCCACAATTTTCAATGACTTTATGATATTTAAAAACATTTTTCTTGACAAATGAGCTTGTTATACTCCCCATATTTTCCTTTGTCCGGAGTCCATACATCTGGACAAAGTTATACCACCTACAAATCGATGAGCCGAAAAATATAATACTCTGGAATGCACTGTTAATTTCCCCAATCAAACTAAGTTAATTTGTTCAGAGGTTATATGCACTTATATATATTATCAGCAAGAAAATTTGTGTTTTATACCGTTATAAGGGTAATATTTTAAACCAAAATAAAAAGGAGCCTTGCAAAAAACAGGAATAAAATAAGGATGAATTCAACTTTATGCTTGCTCCGTACTTATTGCCCTTTCGTGGGATTGTTCTTCGATCACCTGGAGTTTAAGTACACATAATGCACGTAAGTATGCACCTGTTTCAAATCCAGAATAATGAGGTGCCAGAGTCATTATAAGAAAGAAAAAAGGATGTGGTAATTTTTTGGTAAATATTCCACCGCAGGAATTACTTTTATGTTTACCCCCAGTATTTGCAGTATTTTCTTTCTTGTTTAAGTATCATTGGGAGATAGCCTAATCAGACAAGTTTTTAAATTTAAACTAAATGCTTCCAAATAGAAAATAAATACCCAACGTCCTGTTTCTTATTTGATATAGTAATTTTAAAAATTAATTTTTTTTCGTGTTTTATATCATCATATTGTTATCTTGAGCATTCCGTTATTTGTTACTTTCTATATTTTATGGCATTATCCTACTAAAAAAATACATTTCCTTTTATACAAAAGAGTAATGTTTTAATCTAAAGGAAGAGAGTGCGTTGTGGATTCTTCTTAGAGTGTCTGAACTTGAGATATTAGAAAATGAAATACAGTCATTGTTATCAATATACACACGAAGAGCGACTTTGGATATTTATGTCGTGCAGTATGGTTTCGCATACATATAAAAATTTTAAATACATATAATACTATATGTAAAAAAGTTTTGGTTTTTAATTAATCAAAATACTTCAATATTTTTTTTTCAAATCATTTTATGGTTTAAAAAAACACGTTATCATAATATATAAAAGTTTTGATCAAATAATATATAAAAGCATAGATCAAATGCGAAACACTCATTTTATAAGATTTGTAAGCTAAAATGATGCACCTTAAAAATGATGTTTCTTTGAATCAACTTGAAAGTTTTTTATATTATTTAATTGTGATTTCCAAAAAAAAGTTCAGTCTTTTTCTACTTTGTAGATTTTTTAATAATACTTTGCAAAATAATATTCAAATATTCCCCACTTCCCAATAATTCTCATCGTCAGCATTCATTCATTAACAATGCTGGACTAATAGATAGCGTCCTCCCTTCCATTAATTTGTATTACGTAAACTAAGGAATCATCAATAGTACTTAGAAATTAGGGCAAATTTGATCAAAAATCTTCCCCCTTATAAATTTATTACAGACTGTATTTAGAATTTGGGCTTTATATATGTGATAGAGAGCTTAAGATAAGTATAAATAAATTAAGGGAGCTGTAGTGAGTAAACATCAAATTTTAAATTAGTTTTCACTTAGTCAAAACAATTGTTGAAAAAAATAGTAAAATAAATTTAAAATTATAAAAAAAAGGTTTTAAATTAACATAATAAATAAGCTTAAAATCATGGTGTGTTACATATGTATAAATTATTTATTTATTTTAATTTTTATATCTTTAAGCTAAAAACATTTAATTTAGGGGTTAAGAAAGCTAAATTAAATTGTTTTTAAAAAACCTACGATAACTCTATTTACAGCAAATTTTAACAATATTCCATTTGATTTAATCTGTTATCTTATCTATTGGAATTTTTCTCTTAAAATCTTTGCTAAATTCCAGTTTTTTTTTTTTTTTTTTAAAAATCTGAAAATCTAAAATGCCGGGTGAGTTAGTTCAAGACAAATATAAGTTAAGTATTGGTAATATTTTCCATATCTTTCCAAATACATATCTTCTAACCAGTAATTTACATGATATAGCTTATGATTACCAACCCAAATAAATTAAATGTTAACTAAGAACAACACTTTAACAATGGTCTTAAATAAATATAGAGAAAGAAAATAATTTTGAAAGAGAAGATTAAGTGAAAAAGATAAGAGAAAATGTCCAGAAATTCGCTTGGATTTGAGGAATAGTGGATTGATATAGCTGTGCAGATATTAGACGAAAAGAACTATACTTAACTTACAACTTTTGAGTAATATGTGACTCAAAGCTAATATCTCAATGAATTTAATGGAGTTAACTTGTCTGATTTTTACAAATCTTTGATAGTCAACTTTAAAAATGATTTATTACTTTGCTTAGAAAAATTTATCAGTACAAAATCCAAAGTTACATGTACCATTTTTGATGGATTCTATATTCCAAGAATTGCTGACATTAGCTTTGAGTCAGTTTTGAAAACAATTTTGGCAAACTGATCCCCTCCCCTTCCCCTTCAGGTGGAAAAATAGTACAGAAGAGAAGAGATGCCAAGTATCACGTAAAAAACAATGACCTTATTGTTCCACGATTCTCTTTTTTTTAATGCGATTATTTTCGCATAAGTGTACTTTCTCTAAATAAAAAAAACGTGAAGTGTTTCTTTCTGAAGCTCAGATTAAATCTTACTTATTTCGCTTGATGTTGCCATTAAGCTTTACTTGCTGCATGTAACAGCCAATGATTGCATTTAGGTAAAAAATAACTTCCTCTCAAGTACTAAAAACATTAATAATAGCAAATGTTCTGAAAGAACTTATATGACTTACATGTGGTATGCTCATTTTATAGTCATTTGTTGATATCACGAAACAAGAAATTCTGTTTTAAAATTTAGTCTTCTATACTTAAAATTCCTTTTAATTGTCACAAAAGATATCACTTATTGTATTTTTGAAGAATTAACACCACAATTTGGTTGAACACACAACTGGTATATATATATATATATATATATATACCAGTATGAAAATGTCGCTTGTTTCAAAGTAAACATTTCAAACGTTTTAAATACAGCATTTATTACTTTTACTCTTAATTCTTTTAAAATATTCGAATAATCACGCGGCACAAATGTTTAGAATTAAATTCATTCTCTGTGTAGGTAGGCCAAATAAACCAAATGTCGACGGATAAAAGGATACCAATGCTAAAGGTATAACGCTATCTATACAAATAAATAAAATTGAAGTGTCTGTTTGTAATTCCAAATTAACAGCTTTTCACTAAATGCATTTAAAAGTATATATGGTACTTATATCAAAAAATAAATTTTAAAAGTTTGGGTCTGTCTGTTTGTTTCGGCTAATCTCTGAAAGGGCTAAACCGATTTTAAAAATTCTTTCATCAATCGAAATCTTCATTGTCAGTGAGTAACATAAGGTATATGCTATTCCCGTATTCCTACGGAAACGAGACCTACACGGGAAAAACCGTGCGCCGTCGATTACTCCCTTTCAAGTTATCACAAGATTATGCATTTTGGCAAAACTGGAAATTTTAATAAAAATTTTCTCACATTTGTAAAAAATATCTGAAACATATAGAGTAACTTAACATCTTTACAAAAAGCAATTTTTAAATGGTTTTTGATTAAATGTCAAATGTTTATTACGGTACATTTATTAAATGTCAAACTCAGACTTTGAGAAATATTGCCATGTTGCTTAAGAAATTCTCTATTTCGACAATTCCAGAAATGTCAATGCGAATTTTCTCCCTTTTTTTAAAAAGAGAAACGATATTAAGTGTTAGCAAATTGCGTGATATTGAAAGTTCTATGATAATATTAAATTACAGTTTCATAAAAAGTTTTAATTTATCGAATATTTAACACTTTTTGTGATTTTTTTTAAAAAATTAATTCCAATAAAAGCCATATTTTGCACAAAGCTTTCCTTTTAACCTGAACTTAGATATTTTATATGGAAGTATTACCATGAATATATATATATATACACTGGTGTGCAAAAATTAAGGACGAAGAAGAAAAATTAGCATATCAGCTGAACGAAGAGGCAGAGCGGACAGAAAGACCAATCAGGAGATTAAGTGAGGTGATGTACGGTAGCACATGCGCAGATATGCAGGTAGACGTAATGGGGGAGTGTCTGAGTAGTAAAGCATGTTGTCGGTGTAAGATTAGTATTTCCGGCAAAGAGAGTGTACACCATATAGCAGTTAAAATCACACCGAGTTGCTGCCTCAGCGAGAAATGGCGAATAATCAATCTGTTAGACGACATCTGGAGGCTTTTACCCGAGGTCGAATCATTGGGAAGTTGGAGAAAGGTCGCAGTGTGACAAGTGTGGCTGCAGAGTTCGGAATTGCTCACAGCATCGTTTCACGACTTTGGAGACAATTTCAAAGTACAGGAACAGCTATCCGGGGGTTCAGTAGTGGTCGTCCACGAGGAACCACACCCGCAGATGACCGGTATATTGCCTTACAGGCCAGAAGAAACAGGCGGCAGACAGCGGGAGAAATCGCTAGACACACGACACAGGCGACTGGACGACCGATATCGCGTTTTACCGTGGTCAGAAGACTGCACGGTGGTGGTCTGTTTGCACGACGCCCTGTACGGTGTGTACCTCTAACGCCTGCTCATCGGAGAAGGCGTTCTCTGTGGTGCCGGGAACACCGGAATCGGAGAGACAATGAATGGGGACGAGTACTCTTTACAGATGAGAGCAGATTCAGTCTGAGTAGCGATTCTCATCGCATACTCATCTGGAGAGAGCGGGGAAGCCGCAATCATCCCTCGAACATCATTGAAAGGGACAGGTATGGTGGTGGCGGTGTTCTCGTTTGGGGAGGCATCATGCTTGGTAGTCGTACAGACCTTCACATCTTCGACGCAGGTTCAGTCAACGGGACCCGTTATTGTAACGAGATTCTTCTTCCATATGTGCGTCTTTTTAGAGGCGCTATGGGTCCGCAGTTCCTTTTCATGGACGACAATGCACCATGTCATCGCACAGTAGCGGCCGAACAGCTCTTAGAGAGTGAGGATATTGAACGTATGGATTGGCCGGCACGATTTCCGGATCTCAATCCCATCGAGCATGTATGGGATTTTCTAGGCAGACGCTTGGCAGCTCGTACCTTACCACCAGTAACGATTCCGGAGCTTCGATTGGCGCTGCAAGACGAATGGGCAGCAATGCCTCAACAACTCATTGACACCCTCATTCTCAGCATGGGCAGACGCTGTGATACCTGCCTAACAGTCAGGGGAGATCATATCGCCTACTAAAGACCGGATATTTCTTGCTGGACACCCATCACAGGGATGTTTCGGCCTTCAGTCGCATTGCGCTCCATGCTACTTTTTCAATAAAGCTTCTTTTTATCCCTCTGATTTCTCTTTTAGTAAGTGTTGCGTACATTACTCATGTCCTTACGTATTGGGGATCTTACGGTATTAAAAGTGTTGATTTGGAATGCTTTTGTACAAAGTTATATTGAAAAAACCGTCTCGTCCTTAATTTTTGCACACCAGTGTATGTATATACTAAACATTACTATGGAGGAGAGAGAGAGAGAGAGAGAGAAGTCATACAATGTCAATCGTAGAATAATATTAGGGAACTTTACGCAATACTTACATCATCTTACGGTCTTTCTAATCCTCAAACCCTTTGGAACAAGTACAAAGAGTACATGACGGAAGATATTTTCTGACGACTGCAGCAAGCACAAGCAGATATGCCTTCCAATGAACACATGTACACCAAAATGCTAAAAATAATTGAAAATAAAGTTTTCGTAATAGTTGGAATGATAGTCCGCGACCAGTAGACGTAAATGTCTTTGATAATAATATTGATTGAGAATCAGACTACCATTTTATAGCACTGCAACATCAAGTAACAGAATAAATCCTTCAATTTAAATCCAGAACAAATTCACGTTTTCCAACAAGTGGTACGTAAAATAGAATCTGGCACTGGTGCATTCTTTTTTCTCGACGCCCTTGAGGGAACCGGAAAAAACGTTTTTACTAAACTTATTATTAATGACCATCAGAAAAACCCAGAAGATAGCAGTTGTTTTGTCTTCTTCTGGTATAGCTGTGACTTTACTGACCAACAGTCGTACTGCTCATTCCGTTTTAAAATTATCGCTTAATCTTGCATTTGAAGATTCACTCATCTGAAATTTCAGAAAAAATAGCTCTCAACGCAGGATGCTTCGACAATGAAAGCTTTTAGTGTGGGATGAATGTACGATGTTTTACAAGAAAGCTATGAATTAGGACTTTTCAGGATTTACGAGATACTACAGATATTATGGGAGGAATGGTAGTTTTATATTGGCTGGTAATTTTTGACAGACTCTCCCTGTAATCCAGAAAGGTACACCATCGGATGAAATCAGAGCCTCAGCTAAATCATCAAGCTTATATGGGGGAAAGTTTAAAAATTCAGTCTGAAAACGTATGCGAGAGTGCATCTTCATAATGACGTAGATTCGGAACATTATGCATTAACGCAATTGAAAATTGGTAATGGATGTTTGGATGCAGATGCTGGAAGTTATATTTTACTTTCCAGATATAGGTCTTATTGTGCTCAAATTTACCCAGACTTGCAACAAAATTTAAATAACATGTGGGTTGAAAATAAAAGAATATTTAATTATGAATACAATTATGGATAAAGAACGAGGTACTTCATATCCCATGGAGTTCTTAAATTATCTTGAACTTTCGGGTTTACCTTCACATAAACTTCAATTGAAACTAAATGTACCAGTTAAACTTATGCAAAATTTCGATGTTCCTTGACTATGTAATAGAATGAGGTTTCGGATCAAAAATTGATGCAGAATATACTTGGTGCCATATTTTAACATATGTCATGAAAAGAAAAAGTGTTATCATACATCGAATTCCAATTATTTCCACTAACCTACCATTACAATTTAAACGAGCTCAATTTTTAATCAAACTCAGTTTTACTGTTCCTATTAACAAAGCGAAAGGGTAAACATTGCAGTTAGCAGGGGTGCATTTAGAAAACAATGATTTTCCCTTGGCCAAATATATGTAGCCTGTTCACGTGTGTCCAATGCCCGAAATCTTCACATATTTCCAACTGACGGAATAACTTATAATACAGTATACAGTAGCATCTTAAAATAATATTCTGTTTTAAGCTCTTTTAAGAGTAGTCGGTACACCCTATACCGCTTATGTGAAATGGAGCTTTTTTATGTTCTTTTTTTCTCAAACTGTTAAATATAAAATCTTCAAATTTTTTCTTTATATTAATTATAATTTTATATTTATACTGAAGTCAGATATGTTTAAATAAATTGTTAATTTTTTTCAAAATCATGCAACGTAAAAGTATCACTATGAATTTTTTGAAAATTGTCCTTTTTTTAACGATAACTGACATTTATCAAAATATTTTGGGAATATTAATAAAATCTCACTTCAGTATATATAATTACACATATCAATTATATTCACTGAAATTTGCATGAGCTCCCTTTGGAACTCAAATGAACAACTGTGGAGGTAGATGGTCAACACATGGCGCTATGCATGTGCAACGTTTTGTTTCACTAGTGTTGCCAGATCGGTCGTTCTAACTTCATTCACCGAACTTGTACAGTAACACAGATGTTGTAATATTTTTGTGATGAGCATTTTATTTTTAACAAATCATAGAATTTGAATCTTATAATAAGGAAAAATATTGCATTCGAAGGGAGCATTGATTAAATGAAACTCCTTACTTTTTCCTTACTTAGTATTGTAGAAGAGTTTGTATTTACCACTTATTTAGTATGCCGTTTCTTTACACTGGCTTTCTATTGGAGTCTCCACGTAACAGGTTTCGGTATAAAGTTACCTTATTCAGTAGGATGAATCATTGCATATGTGAATAAAACTATTTTCAATTTTTTTTTACTTGTGTAAATGCATATTTCCTTAGAAAGTACAATTAAAACCTATGTCTTAAATTAAAATAAAAAAAGACAAGTTTAGCTTCCCACAATAAAAATAACTTAATTATTATTTTTTTATAATTATATTATTGTTTTATTTACGAAAGAAAAATACCTGAATTCTATATAAGTCATTTTGGGTTGTATAAGTAGTTACTTTTTAATGCGAAATTGCTGATTCCCCCCCCCTCTGTATCGTATATATTGTACAAGAAATAATGTGGCTGTAAATATTAATATTTAAAAAATAAGGCTTTGACAGAAATTAGCGAAAATAGGGATTTTATGGAGGAGTGAGTTATTCAAAAATGGGCATTGTAGTCGTGCATCATTTTATTTGCGCCCCAAAGTAGCACATAGTAAGAGCCCTAACAATATCCTCCCCCCCCCCCTTTGAAAAAACTCTCCCTTACTTTTCACTAATTTAGAATTTCCTTTTCTTCAAAAAATCACTTTTGCTTGTAAATTTAAATATTCGCTTACTGTTATACTACTCTTAAAAGACCTGGAAGTTATTTACTCTAAGATACATAGGATTTTATAAATCATTATTTTTTTTTTTTACTATTTGCCCCTTAATTACCACAATACAATTTTCTAAATATTTAGTTTGCATATCAGTTTAGTTAAAAATTGACAGTTGCATCTCTTATGTTTTTACAGGCCACGAAATTATATATATATATATATATATGTTATCATTAAAGTGTATATTAATCAGTTGTTTCATAGAATAACTAAGTATTTCATGAAATAACTAGTCAAGTCAATTAAAGTATACAATAGATGAAAAATTTCATACTTTACCTAGTTTTTCTATGAAATAGCTAATGATAGACCATTAAATTGAAAGTTATTTTATAAATTAATGGGTCACATAAATAGCTAAAATCTGTTGAAAAATACCTTTTATCCCTATTGCGGATGCTTAATTACTTAATAATAACGAAAAGCAGATGGTATTATTTTTTTATTTTTCATATTGCAAAGATTTATTTGACATAAAGAGAAAAAATAATGAGTTGCAGAAATAGTTATATTTAAATATTGTCAAAATAATACATGCTGGGAAGAAAAACTGTTGCTTCATGAAAACATTGTGTAAATTTTTTATAGTAAAAGTGTAAGAGAATATTAATTCAAATTTTATGAAATGCTTTTATTTTACTTTTCATTATTTATCAAAGCAAGGGTTAGTGTGATGACACTTTGAATTGCATTCCATATTATTTTTGAAACAAGCCAACATTTTACTATTACACATTTTTTTTTATACGACCATTTTTTAAATTCTTATCCAGTGCCACAACTTTGAGCTGTTGCAACAGTTCGAAGCGTTGTGTCAATATTTGAAACTTATTCAATGAAAATTATTTCTCGCTGACATATACTGATACTAGAGTACAATTATTTTTATTGTACAATTATTATTTAAGAAGAAGCTGGAATCGGTTCAAAAACTTTCGAGGTCTGTATTTCATACTTTAACTATCAAGTAATCGTTATTCTATAGAATACCTAGTTAAATCATAGAATTTTACATTTTTATATATTTTGACTGGGGCTTGTTTAGTTATTTTTGTTTGTAGTGGGGAATCGCAAGCTTATGCAAGCTATGGAATCTTGGCGGATTCATTGAACAACAACGCTGCACACTACAGCAACAGAAGGATTCTTGGCGACGGATCTCGCAACTTTGATCCGTGATGAAGCGACTCCTGAATTGGTAACTCATTCTCCAAAATTTCTATACCACACCCGTGTTTAGACTTCTACAGTGACATATTTAATGACCATCAACCCTACCCCACGAAAGTCTTAAGCTGTCCACGACAGTCCACCACGACAGTCGTGCCCAAAAACCTGACCGAAATAGCATCGGCCTCCACTGCGTGGACATGGCGTCTACCATGACCAGAGAAGAATTTTTGATTTTTGAGATAAATTAGCTGTATGACTTACATATATTTCAGAAACATCAATTAGTTGTTCACTTGAATGCCTGTTATCGGGGGGGGGGGGGATGGTATAACAAAATTTTGTATCGTTCCGCCAGAGCATTTAGCTTTTTTTTCAAAAAAACATGGCATTTTCAGTGGATTTACCAGTGAAATCTAGAAATATGTTTTCTTGACTGCATTCTTATAAGTGTTTTTTAGTTTAGTTTCTTATATCTGCGTGACGTATGTGACCGAAAAGAAGGATTACAAGATGGATTTGTCAGAAACGTATAATAAAGATAAATAAAAGATGATTGGATTCCCATTCGTCATCGTCTATATATCTATTGAATTGAGAATGAAACATGTAGAATTTATTCTTTCACGTTTGCGTTATGTTTGGTATGTTTCAAATTCCGTTTGGCTTCGAAACAAATCTTGATGTTTCTCGCCCCAAAGCAATTCGACCCTTAATATTTCTTTTGCGGCGACACGAAAACACACTTCAAGCTAACGAATGAGCCTCATAAACCAAGCAAATATGACACCGGTTGCTTATATTCCTATTCTTCAGTTTTTTCAACGTTATGTTTCTGCAATAATTCGGTTGGATAACAAAAATACGGTAGGTGTTCGTTATTTGTTGTACAACATTTACAGTTGAAAACTATTCCTCGCTTTTTGAGTAAAACATGTAAACAACATATATCTTAAAATATAGATGTAAAAGTTCGGGTTTTTTTTATTTTTCTTTTATTTTTTAAAAAAGTGGCAAAGAAAACCACTCGCAAATATTCAATAGTAAAAAATGGAATTAAAAGTTTCAGAAATAATTACTAATCTGTTTTACTGCTTTTAAAAAGAAATGTATATAAATGTAAATGTAAAAGTTCGTTTTTTTTCTTTCCTTTTTTAAAAACATGGCAAAGAAAACCACTCGAAAATATTCAAAAGTAAAGGGGCTATGAAATTAAAGAAAACAATTACCAATCTGTTTTACTGCTTTTAAAAAGAAATGTATATAAATATAGATGTAAAAGTTCGCGATTTTTTTTCTTTTCTTTTTTAAATATATGGCAAAGAAAACCACTCGAAAATATTCAAAAGTAAAGGGGCAATGACATTAAAAGTTTCAGAAATAATTACTAATCTGTTTTACTGCTTTTAAAAAGAAATGTATATAAATGTAAATGTAAAAGTTCGTTTTTTTTCTTTCCTTTTTTAAAAACATGGCAAAGAAAACCACTCGAAATATTCAAAAGTAAAGGGGCTATGTAATTAAAAGTTTCAAAAATAATTACCAATCCGTTTTACTGCTTTTAAAAAGCAGTGCAAGAAAACTTTTTTTATGAAGCTTTATTTTTTTTTCTTTAAATATTGTACTTATTTCTTTTAATATTATCATGCAGCCTACTTCCACTCAACTTCAGCAAGTGAAACTGATAACAGAAGCTGAAACGAAAATATTTTTTTTTTAATTATTTTTATGTAAGAAATTGAAGGAGGGATTTTGTGTGGCAGTGTGTGTTATAAGAATCTTTCAAAGTTTGTTATGAAGCTACCACTCTCCGTTGTGAACCAGAGGTCTTAACGGATTAAATAGTAAACGTGAGCTTGATTTTTCCGTTAAACATCAATAATGTTTAAAATGTTTCAAAAGTTTACTTGCTAGCTATATTAGAAGAAATCGGTGAAACAGCATATGAATTGCTTAAAATCGTGGAACTAAAAGAAATACTTTTGAAATCCTCAGAAATGATAAAAGATAAGGAATTTGTTTTGGACTTCTCTGCGAACAAAGTTGTGCAAAGTAAAAATGAAGGCGAGTTGTTGACATTATATGAAAGGAAGGAATTCACACAGCGTGTATGACATATTGGAAGAGAGGATTGCCAACTTAGCGCATTATTTTGGACATTTGCATTGCTGTAATAGTATGCAAGTACCATATAACCATATTTAGACGTAAAAGAACATTTTAAATAATTTGACGCATACATAAATATATAAGAATGCATAGTTATTTAAACATTGCTCTTTACTGAAAATGGATAAAGTAAACAAATCCCCGATGAATGGACACGTAAAAGTGAACTATTTAACTTCCGCATGCGAAATTGTAGTAAAAGAAAACACAGTACATCTGAAAAATTGGATGCTCTTGCTTAGAATAAATAAGAAGTTTTCACTTCCATCGTGTGGTCATAAGCATAAACACAATTTTTTTTTATTTACTTATGGTAACAATAAAACCAAACAAATAAAATTTATTTTTAGGATTTATATTTTAAGGCGATATGGTACATTAAAAATCATTAAACTGTCGAAAAAATTCTTATTGGCTTATTTGATACTTGAAATCTTTATAAATATGCCTGTAAAATTTCAAAGCTTTACCTGCATTTTTTATCAAGTTATGGAGCATAATTTGATGCTGGACAGCAACTACCAATCCCACATTTCAGGTTATCTGCTATAAAGGAGCCAGATAAAAAATTAATTAACTATTTTCTACCACGCGTATATGTGACTGACATTATATATGCAGTAACAAATCATTTCAAAAAAGAATTGTTCAATTCATGCAAAAATTCTTGTTTGTGAATTGTTTATTGAAGAAAAATGTATTTGGTCAAGATTTCAAAGTTGTGCATGCTTTTTATGATATTATTATAAATGAAATTAAAACTTCAAAACGGATTCTCCCAAAGCACAAATATTAAATTCCATTTTGATAACTCGGATAATTAAAAATCTAATTCGCAAGATTAGAAAAACTCTCCCATTTTTATATATTTGTTTTTGGTGATATATATATATATATATCCCATGTGTGTGAAATTCAATACTTTTATTATTAAACTATTTTAAGATATTTACTTAAACAAATGCACTTATGAAATTCTTAGATTTTGATATATTTTACCTATAAATTGCTGTTTAATTTTGCTTTCATTCGTGTACAATATTTAATATGCAAAGACTTTTAAAATCATAGAAATAAGAAAATAAAGGCATAAACATCATTTGTACATGTTGTGCATTAGCTCTGAGCATGAAATTAGCTCTGATGTGTGTGTATTTATTTTTTTATAATTATTAAGATAAAAGTTTTATGAAATATTGATCTTTCATTTGGTTTTTTCTATACATTCTTTATGGCAGTATACTAATTACTTGTTCTAAATTTGTGTAATTTTTTATGGTAAGCAGTTTTAAATAAGCTAATTAACATTTCATAAAACTTTCAGACTATTCGATGAATATTATATCATGGTATTCATGGAATGAAAACTTCAAACTTATTTTTCTCCATGTTGAATTTTTGTACATATACTCTTATTCAAAACCCTAAGGCTTTTTTGTTAATTTAAGTATGGGTTTGAAAATTTTTATACATGTTCTGAAATGTATGTTTTGTAAAACTGTGCATGAAATTAGCTGTAACATGTTTAGTACTTTTTCTAAAAAAATTCAAAATCAAAATTAATGTTTTTTTGGGAATTTTTGGAAGTTTAACTATAAAAAAATTAATTAAAAATTAAAGAGCAGCAGCAGAAAAAGTCCCATGCACAGTTTTATGCAGTATATTATAAAATACTTGGAAAAAATATTTTGAAAGAAAAGAGATATTTAAAAAAGCCTTAGGGATTTAAAAAAGCTAAAAATATTTAAATTTTACAAACATTTTGCAACAATTTAAAAATTTTTTGTATGGAGTTATTATTAAATATTAACCTTTATAAAATACAATGAAAACCAAATATAAAGTATTAAAAATTTTAAAAAATTTGAAGATGGTACCATACCGCCTTAATTCCAGAAATGAGAGAGAAAAGGAGAAAATTTTTTAAACTCATTTAAAAATGTAAGGAATCTAGTTGCTCATAATTTATTTCTATTAATGTTACACTTAGAAGCAACACGAAGGCGACAGACTTCAAGATTTTGAACTACAGTAAAGTGAGTTAGCAGCTCATTATCCAATCTTCCATACCACGTCAACGTAAGGACTTTGAGCCACGACAAACTTACACAACAATGAAAATCTTCAGTGGGAACAGAATAAGAAACCGACTCGACATGACACATGTATAACGTTACCCCTAATTTACATTCAAAACCACTCAGCCATCGTAGTACTGGGACATCTTGAATGTGGGGAGGACGCTGGTGATAAAAGTAAGATTTTATCACATAGAAATAATTAGCACCCTGCATAAATGAAATATGTTTAATGATACAGAAATTAAAGATTAATTTTCAATGCTTGCAAGTTTGAAAGAATTATTTAAAATTATAATAGTACACTGCGAAAAAAGCAGATTAACTCATTTGCTTTAATATAATCGAATTTGTTTCGTAAACTGTAAGTAAAATACACTCTTCCTCTATTCTTTAATTAAATTAAATGTATTATTATGTATTCAGTTCTATGTTTGTAAAAATAAATAATTTATGTAATGAATATCTTGTAATTTTGAAATTTTACAAGAAAATAGCTTTTAACAAACATTTATTTAGAGGTTTCGACAAGATTTCCATTTTTCAAAATTGCTTAGAATTCTATCTGTAAATAAATTCTAAAAGTAACAAAGTAGCAGTAGCTACATATAGTTTTAGCAAAAAAAAATCTATAATTTTAAAGATTTTGGCAAAGGCAAATGAAAGTTTTCTATTTGATTTTATATTTAACTGAAAACAAAAATCCATTAAAAATATTACTTCACACTTGAAGCTAAAATAATACTTAAAATTCTTTGTTATCATTTCGTAAATAAGTGGAATATGAAAATTAAAGCCATACATTGAATTAGACTGCAATGTGTAATTTCTGCTTATCCATATACATCAAGAGAGCCTTATGAAAATATATATTCATATTCCTTTTTAGTTCCACAAAGTACCATATATCTAAATACAATCAATATTTTGTGTATTATAAAAAATAAGCGAATCTGACTCTACATAGTTCCTTGTCATTTAAAAATTAATTTGAGGGAAAAAAACGCACTGATTCTTGAAATGATGGTATAATATAAATTCAAGTAATGATTAATATGCTCAAGTGGGGGATGGATATCCTCCCCTATATTCTAAAAACGTATGTACAACCAGATGTAGGTATTGGAAGTGAAATTAGGCTTAAATATGTTTTTAATTCCAGTAAATATATTTTCATGCTTTCAACTCGAAAATAATATTTGTGTTAAATTGTTTTGACTAATTATGTTCTGAAAATATTCAATTTCAACAAGCGTGCTACAAAACTGCAGAAAAAAAAGACGATTCACTCATATTTATGTATAAGTTATTATATAATATTTATCTTTATTTTCAGAACATTACGGTCAAAGGCCTCTCTTAAGAGTATGCAAGCTCGTGACAAATAGCGATTTCGATTACCACCAATGGTAAACAGAGACATTTGCAAGTTCCAGTCTGTTGGTTATCCATTCACTACAAACAAAAAGAATGAGACACGCCCGCCATTTTGTAACCCTTGTCTTGTTTTAGAATCATGTGCAAACTCTACGTGAATTGTTGAAGGAAAAAGGAAGAAATAGTTAGCAGAGGAAAATTATTTTCTCGACCACTATATTTCAAAAAGCATTATAACAGAAATTGAAAGGAGAAGTTTACCCATACATTTCGCTCCTAAAACTGATTACAGAGGTACTGGAATTATATACACTTTTTAAGTAATTTTATCTTCATCCTAAATCTTGGCTTGATGTGGTATAGAAGTTTGGAAAGAGGGACGCTCAGCTCAAAGTTTGTCCTCAGCAACTGACTGAAGTTGAATTCTACGTCGCCTTGCACCTATTGCCTTCGTGTTACTTCACAATACAACGCAATCCCAATTCAAATCATATCAATTCCAAATCTGGAGGTTTTTTTTCTCTTTCTTTTTGAAATTTATTTCTTCGTGTTTTTTATATAGCAAATGATATTTTTAAGTAAAAAAATTGTATTGTAATAGGTAATTGAAAATTAATTAATAGTGCTACTAATTAATATGCTACACAATATTTTTCTTGTAAATGTCTTAAAAGGAATTCACAATTGAGGAATAAATTTGTTTTAATGTATAAATTTTTTTTATATTGTCTTCAGTGCTGAAATAGAGAGCACATTTCCTATACTTCATATCTTAAACTGAGAATTTGAGTATTCATATAAAGACTAAATTTTCAAGACACGATCCAATAGATTGATGCATGTAACAAATTCAACAATATTGGACTTGTTTTTTATTGATTTTGCTTTTTTTGGGCCTTTTTATTGTAAATTGTCATGAGAATGGATATTTCACTTTAAACCATTAAACATTTTTAAATGATATGCTACATTTTAAATTTATTTTAATTCTCTCTTAAATGTTTGCAGACATTTAAAATTATAAAATTAAATTTCATCAATGTAATTAATACTTTATCAGTTAAAAACTGCAATTGAAAAAGGAGGCTGTGATATACATTTGTAAAGATGCAACGTGTCCGTGACTAAATCATTTTGAGCAAATGTTGATTATAAAAATGTCCTTAATGAGTAACTTAACTTTTAACGACATTAAGTTACGAAGAGGATAAAAAGAATGTATTTATTAAATATGCACCGTGAAAATATGTTCTAATAAAATTTTAACAATTAAAAATGAAATAATTTATATTTATGCAAAATGTTCATAAATGTTTGTGTTTTGTCGTAATTTATTCTCTGATTTTGAAATATCATCATTTAATCACTTTCAGAAAAATATTTTACATTCAACATTCTAATTTAAAATTAGAATTTTCAATTAATAAACCATTATAATTTTTAAATTTATTTCTTATAATAGTATGTTAATAGAGTTAGAATTTTTGTTTTAATTTGATGAACAATTCTAATAAAATGCATTGCAAAATAAATTATTGATGGAAGATGTGTATAATATTCTTAAGTTTTATTAAATATTTCTAAATTTGTACATGTTTAAATTTACTTAACGAATACAAAACATAATCCGAGCTTGTTTTCTGTTCTTCCTTTCTAAAATGAACGCAAAACTTTTATTTATTTTCGATAATAAATAAATTTTATTCATTTAAAATGCCATTGCTTTGTTTAAAGTAAATGTATTAAATCGATACTTTATTAAAATAATCTTTTGAAATATTTTTATATACAAAAAACTTACATGTAAGTAATGGATAAATTTTGTCAGCTTTATAGATGAAGTGAAGAACTGGTACACATACTTTTAAATTTAGGGAAGCTCCCCTGTATGTTTTAAAATGTATTCAAATGGAGCCAGTATGATGCGGTTCGTTAGAATTTCATAGTGCTATGATCGCCATTGAGTATATGTGAAACAGCCGCCTGCGATGTGGGCGACGCGGAAGGGAATCCCTTGAAATATTCAGAATGACTGTCACAGGAGGCATGTCGAGACTAGCATAATGAATTCAGGAATGGCATTATGTGAGAAATATTATATAATGTAGAGTAAATGTAGATTAAATTGACAACACCTCATTCTTAATTCATTAAAGGTGGGGACGCTCGATCTCGTTTCATTCAGTGTGATTTTGTTCTACTTTTGAACCATTTCATTTTTTTTTACATTAAATTCGCATTCTATCGCAATTGATGATTCTGAGTAAATATGCTGAAATAAAAGCTCATGTGATTCTTTTATTTTCAATATATAAACCTTTCCCTGTATTAATTGAATTGAGTAATATAAAGGCAAGAGACACGATTTCAAATGTCAAATAATTTGTGTAATGTATCACTTTCAGTATGGCAGCCATTTAGGAGCAAACTGGATGTATATCATGAGAAAGGGATATTATTGAGTATAATACACTTAAAATTAACTCTGATTTTAAATCAGTCTGACGTCCAGTTACGATTGAAGTGAATTTATCTGTGAATCTGTCTTTTGACACAACTTGAATCGAACTCTTCAAAGAATGAGCTATTTGTACAACCGAATTACTGTGGAATGAAATGCTTTAATTCATATTCAAATACTAATTCATAGATTAAAAGGAGAAACAAGAAAGAAAGTTTTGAATTTTTGGGAGAATGTAGAAAAAATCCTAATACTTTAACACATCGAGTACTCGATATTATTTTATATTTTGTTCTTTTTTATATTATTCACTGGAATCTGCTTAAAAAACATCTACTCTTCGTAATTGTGACATTTGTTTGGGTATTTATTTTATACGAATATTTTTATACTAATTATTTATGTACCTGGCTTAATAAATCAATGATTTAAAAAAAAGTGATCATGAGCAGGCAAGTTCCTGGTGAATAGTTACAATCAAGCCACGATTTCGAATCCTGTAATCCAAGTAAGGCATGGAATATGTGCAGTAAATGTATCAAGGCTCAAAGTATTCACGTTGGCATAGTGTTGGCATTTATAGAATGCCAACTAAGGTGTCTCCATTACTTGACATGGTTTAATATTGTGAGGACCGTCCCCAATAGCCATCCCGCTGCTCCAAAGATTGATGTTAATTAACAGTCAATCACCATACTACTATTCATCAGTGTCCTACTTCAATAGATTTAAAACGCTACATTAATAAACATAATTTTACTTAAAGTAAAAATATGACTTAATATCTGAAAATTTAATTCCTACTGAAATTTTACCTTCATTGTATTGTTAAGGTAAAATATTTTTTTTTACCCATTTTTTTCTATATTAAAAAATTAACTTTGAGTATTTTTATGAAGCACCTTCTGTTACCTAGGCCGTAGAAATCAGTAATAAAACACGAGCTTAGAAATTTTAAGCCGATTAGGGAGAACAAGTTCCGTTTTAATATCACAAATCCGCTTGCAAAATAATTGAGGCTTATATGCATGGGGATTTGACATAGATCTGAAAGTTATCGCGTGATGCAGAGAGCATATTACACAATGGACTCACTCCTTATCCATACCAGCCCTCAACCCTTACCGGAAAAATTATGAGGAACAGCCCCCTCCTCAGCCTTTATATAAATTAATATTTTAAACCAAACTGAATCCATAGCTCAATATCTTAAAAAACTCTATAATAGTACTAATCACTTTGACAGCTATAAAAAAAATAACATCTGTTTTGGAAGTAGTGTGTATTTCAATGAAAATAGGGGGCGGTAGGCCTAAATGCGGCGGGATTCCGGCAATAAAAAATAACGTTGATAGAACTCAAAATGAGAGAAAGAAAACTTTAATCCTAAACAAAGATTTATTAAAATTAACATAGGTAAATAGTAATAACAATGTAATAATGAATTTCATAATTAAAGTAACAGTAGACAAAGAGGCACTTAATATGAAAAGAGACACTTTCGTACGACTGGACGACTGGGATGGTACGTCCGCTCGGTATGAGTGAAGTCGTAGATGTGATAAGTTGTAGGGGGCGCGACAAGCGACAATAGCGGAAGTGTACAAGGTACCAACAGTTATTATTATAAACACAGAAGTACATGTTTAAAACAATGGGTTGATACGGTTAGGTTATCAAATGTACACATTTTTGTAATATTTCTGACCTCCAATTACTCTTATACGGCCTTTCATGCCCTATAAGATGGTTCAGAACTCGAGAAGCAATCAATGAGTATGTGGAGATTTCAATGCTTCTTATCGGGGCATCTGAAGGCTTTCTATTAAGGAGGATCCAATTGAATTTGTTGAGAACTTTTTCAATTAAATTTCTTATACTAATTTATTTGCAGTGATAAAAGTCTATCTAACAGTTTTGTACTTAAGAATTGATTGGAAAATTGTAAATTATATCTTACTTAAAATCCAAACATATTTTAGTCGATTTGATAAGACTTAAATCACATAACTCAGTAAAGTTATGATTAATGTTGTGTGTGTTTTAAAATAAGTATTAAATATAGAATGGGGTAAGAGAAGGTTATATTATTAAAAGTTAATTATATCATTTTTGAAGAATTTGTTTTCTTCAAATTTGTATTTTTCTACTTATTTGTTTCTTGCTCAAAACATGACATTAAATTTTTGACAGGTATCACTTTGTTTGAAAGATGCGTGGGGTTTTCTTTGCATAACATTGTCTTAAGCCTTTAAACTTTTCATTTGAAGTGGTCAACCCATAAAACATTTGCAAAATCTCTCTAAAAAGTATTAGGGTTCTCTGACAATTCTTTTTTAAGTAAGTGAGGATCTCTCTCTCTCAGGTTATATGTCATTTTAAAGTTTCCAAGTGGCAAGTTTCCTAAAGTAACTTATACTTTTTTGGAGTGCTTAAGTTCAATCGAATGCGCAGTTAGGAACGTGGCAAGGAAAAGATAGCAACTGAAAGCTCTTCAAATGTACTTTCAAAAACGACTTTTGAGTCGGACTTTGTCATATCCTATGATTGATGACATATTTATGGACCGATTATAAGGAAAAAATGGTGTATTTTGGAAGGATATAGCTCCAAAATCTATATTTGTGACCTTTACTATATGAGGAATACGCTTCACAATTTCCAGCGCTAAAATATTAACCAGCCTTACCATGTCAGATCAGTTTTACGGTAGTTAGGGTAATAAGTTAAACACTTTAGGGTTTACCCTTACGGACATGGTTAATAGACGGTTACAATAAAAATAAAAATATTTTCATTTTTTTTTAAAATGAACTATTAATGTTGTTAAAATTGTTGTTGATTATATGATAATAAAAGAATCATGTAAATAAAAAAAAATATTTTTACATTGGAAATAATAAGAAATTTTATAAGAAAGCAGACTAATGTAAACCGCACCGTGCAGAGAGTCTGACGCATGCTAAGCCTACAAATACACAAATTCTCACATTAGTGTGATATGGAAGTTTGGAGAGAGACACGACACTGCTTAGATCACATCCTCGTTATTTGAACCAAGTTAAACTTTACGAAGTCCGTCTCCTATTGTCAAGTTGTTGTTTCAAAGAGAGAAGTTAATATGCAATCGTGAAACCAAAAACTAGTACGAGGAACGCTCCGAAATTAAGTTCAGTCATTTACTTTTCTGCACAGAAAATTGTTTACGATGAAAAATACATCAAGGCATCATTAACTTTGCACTATTTTTCGACATCACCTTCACCGACTTTAGACATTGTTCAATGTATGCAATCAGTTGAAAAAGCCACTCTAGTTAAACTTAGTGCCCTGCGTTTCAAGGAATTGTCGCATATCCTGCTCCACCTCAGCATTGTTTTATAAGAGTTTTCTCCTCACTGTTGAACTTGGATGCTTTCATGTCATTAAGACAACCTTTGATTTGGGGGAGGGGGTAAAGTTGTGCCCCCATACCTCATCAGTAATGATGATTATGATAGGTACTCCTTTATCTCTTGCAAGCAATGCATCAAGTGATTGGAGCTGGTTCCCATTCTGTAACTCTTGTGTTTCAGAGTCAGGTTTCTTAAAACCCATCTTCAAGATACCTTTCGGTATCTCAGGACAATACGGAGTTCCTAACGCCATGTCCTGCCCTCTAGCTATGTTGCTTCCATTCGGAAGGGTAATCCACTTCATTCTCCACATTCTTCCTTCCTTCACTTAACATGCAAAATTAGCAACCAACTATTTAAAGAGTCATGACCTTTTCACAATACACGGTCTGTACTCCATAGGTGACGGTTACACCATTTTCACGTGTTCATTCATACAGGATAACAGCACGCATTTCCATTGGTGGCACCGTCAGTGTGTCATCGTGATTTTCATTGAAATAAGTTAGGGAACACTGATTTGCTATTAATCTACTTCTTTGACGCTCTACGCATACGTCATTCCCTCTAAGTTGACGCCTCCATTTTTTAATCAGCAACGAGAGTGGTTTCTTGCTGATACTGTTTTGTCCTTTGATATATCATCTTCTCTTTAAGAAAATGACAAAACTTGTTTTCGAACCATCTTTTGGAACTAAATAATATTTATCACTTACAAATATTTATTGCCCTATAATTGTATAAAGTATTTAAGGATTATCGTACTTACAAAATATAACATTTATTCAACAATATTATTTTACTGCGCAATATTATTTCTTCAGTATTTCTTAGAGTACCAAATAACGGAAGTATTTTGTATCTTTACCTACAGTTCGGAACAATATAAAAAAAATGCAGGACAAATTTTTTTCCACTAGTATTTTTAGCGCGTTTTTCACGTAGTGGAACAAAAGCGCTATTAGGAGGCAAATTTCGTCTTCGTTCCATATTTTGCCGTACCTTTTTCTCAGCTAATAAGCAACCAATTGACCTCGGATTTTCGGCATTTGGTCGCATTTGTGCCCTAGATGAGCCGAATCATATTTAAATTTTCCCATAGTTTTCCCGAATTTTCCTATTGTAAAATACAACATGTGAAAAACGCGCTAAAATTACTTGGTCATGCCAATCATTGGTATCTTGCTTAAATTTTTTAAAGTATATTTTAATTAAAAAACGAAATTGTAATGTCTCATATCATTTATATTTTGATAAGCTTTTACTATTCTAAACTACAAATTTATTTTAACAACCAAGTTTATGTGTACGACATAATATACGCTAAGGCGTTATTGTTACGTGAATTTACAAGAAAGCAAAGTGCATTAGGGAATATATGAAAAATAATTAAGAACTTTGAAATTCTAAAATGCAAAAAAATGCATGAATGGTTTGAATCTTCATGCTATGCCACGATTGAAAACAAGACATTCAATAAAATATATGTGGTTAAGATGAATATAACAATTAAAGTAAATGCCACAGTAAAACTATTAGTTGAAACCATGCATCACTAACTTATGTGGCTTCATGAAACTACATCTCAAGCGAAGATTTGAAGAAAGAGACGAATTTTACCGACCCATAACTTCTAAAAAAATGATTGAAATTTTCATTCTACTCAAATGGTATGTGTTCCTTTAAATTTAAATTATTCTTAATTGACTCGATGGAATATTTTACTTGCTAAATAAAACATTTCTTGCACAGGTATTAGCAACCATCAAATGCTGATGAACTTATAAATTATTCTCAAACTTTCTCCAGTTTATAAATTGATTCCTAGTTAATATTTAAAAGCTCCTTTTGTTAACCTTTAAAATGTACAAACACACAAAAAACATACGTTTTTTTTAAAATTTTATTTGAGGAATATGCTAACAATTTTAAAAGTTAGGATAATGTTATCCGTTTGAAAGAAAAACGACTGGCATCGAAATGAGATATTTTAAACTAAAATAAAAAGTGCCAACTTTTATAGAAAGAGTTCATTGACTAATTGGGTAGAAAACTCAGAATTCGTTGGAAAAGTGCAAAGTAGAGGTTTTATTCAAAAGAAACTGACAATTCTGCATTTATATTATTCATTAAAAGATCGTGAGTTAGCAGAAAATTAATTTTATAGCAAATCAATTCTTTTTCATTGAATTTGAGAAACTGCTGACAAAAATATCAGGCAAAAATGTTAAGAATGAATTCCGAACAATTGAATTACATATTAATTAAATGAATTTAATTAAGAAAAATATCCAAAAATTAAGTATTTTTGTTCATCTTTTCTCCTTTAAATTTTTTAATAAATCCTTTTAATTTTTTCTCTTTTTAGTGTATCACTTTATTAAATCATTTTACACGAATTGCCCTTGATCACTGCTTTTAAGAACTACATATAAATCTTTTGTGTTTTGTAGAACAACATATAAAACAAATGCCAAAGAAAGCAATGTACGAAAATTTCCATTTCCTTAGACCATTTTATATATCCATTTCATACACATTACACCATTTGATGCTATCAGTAGATTATAATTAGTTAATACATTTCTTTAATACCGGGGTGGCCAAACTTTGTGGGAAGAGTGCATCTATTTGATAAAAAAATAACTAGACGGTCCATTCCAACTTTTCCTACAAATAATTGTAGTAAAGTGATTAGCTTATTATGGGAATTTTGCGCAAATGGCACATTTTTTAATTCACGTCTATGTAGTCGAAATTTAAAAATAGTATTATAAATAAGACGAAAGTTCAAACTTAGGTTTTTATTTTAATAAACTTTTTACAAATCCAATCAATTAGATTAGGTACAAAATAAAAATGAGTAACTTGAATAACTTAATTCTAAAAAATTATGAAACGCTAAATATTTCCTTATTGTAGCTATTACATTGCAACTTTTCTTACCGAGTCATCTGTATTAAGTTATGCTCTTACAGAAGCTTAGAAAATTAGGTTATTATAGGTTAGTGATACTTATTTTGTTATGTTACTAGCAGAAAGTATTTAGTCACAAACATGTTTTGATCCAAATTTTGAGGAGTTTTTTTTACCTGAGACAATCCCACTCCTTTCAAAACTGTAAAAAGTGATTAGTTATTATTTTTTTTAAAAAACTTTTATTAAGTCTTCGCATGCCATTTTCACAACTCCACCATGCCAGACTATGGCAAGCGTACCACGGGTTGGCAACCCCTGTTTTAATACGTCAATACTGCATATATTTTATGTAATCACGAAAAATATGCAAAATTATACATTTAATTTTAAAAAAGTATTTGAACTTTTAGTTAATCGAATTTCTGGCTTTGAAGTCATGTGTGTGGATTCGAATAACTGTATATATAAGAACCGTTCAACTTAAAATACAAACAGCGTTAATTTAATGTTACCTTCTGAGTAATTTAATACGGTACTTTTGAAAAAAAGGAACCATTAATTACAAATATTACACAGAATTTTAATTCCCAATTTTGAAAATATCCAAACAAAATGGTTTATGGATAAGTGAGTCATTTTAGATTTATATGTAACTGAAATTATATAACATTATTTAAAACCGTATAATCGCATATCTTCTTTTTAATTATAGTTAATCTTTTACATGCAATGACCTCAAATTAGGCTTAACTGTATAATTTTATATAACCTAACACAGGGTGTTTCATATTGAATGGGACAAAAATAATAGCGCAGTGTGACTACCGTAATGGATTTATTCATCCGAAACAAATTTATTCTGCAACTACAATTATACAAGTTTTATTTGGCAACAGGGAAAAGTTATCGAATGACGAACTCGCCGCTAGAGGCGCTGTTAAACAAAATGCCGTCCATGCAGGAGAAAGCGTACTGTGTTTTCGAATATGCCAAAACCTCCTTGGTAACTGTTGTGCAAAGACATTTTCGCACGAATTTTCGTAAAGAACCACCGCATCGGCATAACATAATTAGTGATTCTTTTTTACGGAGTCCCTCAAAATAAACACGACGTGCAAGTGCAGAACTGGCTGTCCCTTACACAACGGCGTGGCGTGTTTTACGGAAGCATCTCCAATTCAAGCAGTACAGATATCAGATGGTCCATGCTTTAAAACCTACTGACAAACCGTTGCGTAAGAATTTCTGAGTGAAATTTTAAAAAAGCTCGACGTGAATGGTTTCGAGAACACACTGATGAAGCCACGTTCCACTTATGTGGCAAAGTTAATCCCCATAATCTGCGATTTGGGGGTACGGAGAATGTACATAATTCATATTCGAATTGGCATGCACTACGCTTTCTCCTGCACGGACGACATTTTGTTTAACAGCGCCTCTAGTGGTGAGTTTATCATTCAATAATTTTCCTTTGTTACCAAATAAAAGTTGTATAATTGTAGTTGCAGAATAAATTTGTTTCGGCTGAATAAATCTATTACGGCAGTCACGCTGCGCTATTCTTTTTGTACCATTCAATATGAAACACCCTGTATTATTAAATATACGTAACTTAATTTAATTTTACACAGCATTCAAATTTCCTCTTTACACTGGATAAATTCCTATAACAGCTATGTTAAGCTAAACTTAAAGATAAATTATGATTGAAATCTGATAAGACTGTTGCCTTTTTTTATCCTTTTTGTTGTTAGTGTTGCTGCTTACCTAGATAAACTACATAAAAGCCATGACTTCGCTCACTCTCAGAAAGTCAATGTGTTGGGTGTTCATACAAATCCCGTAATGAGAAATTCAAGCAACAAAGAATATGTTTTGGAGAGGTCAAGCAGGCAAAGCATCCAAACACAGATCGGTAAACTTTGGCCTTTATTATGGTAGATCAATACTTTAAGGTGATCATTGCGGAAACAGGCCATAGCATCTTGTTCTTTCCTGCTACACCGAAGGAACATAGAGTCACCGGGAAGTTTACGTTAATATCATCGGTGAAAAAGCACAATAGTTAGATGATCTTTCCCTCTGTAAGTGCGATACAGCTTTGCATAAGTCAGAGACCGGAATATCTCAAGGTTGAACTACGCCATGTTTTACTAGGAGTTAAG
Organism: Trichonephila clavata; assembly: GCA_019973975.1. Lineage (NCBI taxonomy): Eukaryota > Metazoa > Arthropoda > Arachnida > Araneae > Nephilidae > Trichonephila > Trichonephila clavata. The sequence goes on along the minus strand of BMAO01035372.1, from coordinate 21,075 downwards.
CAATCTCATTGCCCCTTATGTTAACATCCGAAAGAATCCATTGGGGGTGTATCTCACGAGAAAGAGAAAGGCATTGAGCTTGTCCGAAATAGCCACTCCTGCATTTTCTCTCACCCTATGCCAATTAGAAAAATACTGGATGGCATTTCGACTGTCAGTTAAACTCCAGATGCTATCCGAAGTAGGAAATGTAAGTTTTTTGTCCAGGCATGTATCAATAGTTACCAGTTCACTGCTAAATACTAAGTAACCATCACGATTTCTCAGCTTGATATAACAGGAATTGTTTTGGGACTTAATGTAAATGCCACTACCAGTACCAAACTTTTCACTCCTGCTGCCATCCGAAAAAACAAGAATAGCGCTTTTGGGGGGATACTATAATTGATTAATTCAAAAGCAAGTTGCCTTGAGTACAGTTTGATTCATAGTTAGTATGACCAATTTAAAAGGAATATGACTATTTATGGTAAATTTTAATCGATTGATTTCTAGCTTTATTTGAAAAATGAATCATTTAAATTATCAACCTAATTATTTTTTATTAGTGGGAGTAAGTTAGGGTTTCTAAATTGATATTTAAACCAAAACAAAATCTTAATGGATGGTTGATCAAATTCTGATTTAAATAAAGCATTTAAACATCAGAAAAGACGTTTTTCTTATCAATTACTATCTGAACATCGAAAAGAAATAAAATTTGGCGGATAATCAAATGCCCCAAGAAAAAAAGGGGTCGAAAGGAAGTCCTTGGTCAAAAAGAAAAAGACGTTAAAAAGATTTATCGCTGTAGAAATCTTCTTCATCAAAGGACTTTAGCAAAGAAACTGTAGGTATCACAATCGACAATTTGTCGTCAGATAAAGAAAGTTGGCCATAAAAAAGTGAATGTACCAGTCTGTCACCAAATTTCTGAAAAGATTGCAGTAATACGAAGAAAACGTTCTTAACCTTCTGTATTTATTGAAACGTAAGAGTATATATAAAACATGGATAACTTCGGATCAAGCACTGTTTCATCTGTTATCCACATCTGGCAAAACGAAGACAAATTATATTTCACGTGAAAACCGTTGCAAAGACGAAGTTGTTTTACAAAAGGCAAGTTGGTCGTCAGGTATTATGATATGGATGAGAATGTCTTCTTAAAGCTTAACAAAACCATTTTTTTGTAAGACCAAAGGCTGAAATTGATGCAAAATATTATCATAGTTAAATTATGAAGCAATTGATCAAAGAAAGTAAATGTCTGTATTCTCAAGAAAACTTTTTTTCACCAAGATTCTGCACCAAGTCATTCTGCAAAATCAACTATAAAATGGCTAAAAAAAATAAGAAAATAATTGCCTTCCTCCTGAGAAATAGCTAACATCATCCACTGACTATGCTCTTTGACATTAATTTTTATGGGGATACTTCAAAAAAACAATTAAAAGACGTAAAGCAAGAACACTCCAAGGGCTTCAAAAAGCAGTCAAAGCAAATGTTGAAAAAATATCCCCAAAAAAGATCGAAAAATGCTATTTTGACTTGGCTTAAAGTTTTATGTAGAATATAAAATGCTAAAGGAAAACTCATTGAAAATATTATGTAAATAACTTAATTCAAAAAAAATTATGGTAATCTGAAATTGGCCACATTATTCTTGAATCAATCTGTTATGTCGATGTTCGATTACCAGAGCTGTAACTTAGAAGTTATTAAGCAAAATTTGAATTTCATCTAACACTGAGCAACAGCGGATCAGCCTCAAACAGGGCTTGTCATTTAGACAGCTTTAAAGATCTGTTACAATTCACAATTCGAGCGGTACTCCACTGAGCTCGCTGGAGTTTTTACAAGTTAGCCTCATAAGCAAAACAATTATCTGGTTAACCATATTCCAAAATTGTTCTAATAAGCGCTAAGTAGGCATTTCAAAATCGGCCCCAATACCCAAATTTTGGGTGGATAATTTAAAATTGTTTTTTTAATATATTTAAATAAAGTTCTCTCATGATTTTAAATACCATAAAAAATAACAAACTATCTAATCCTGAAGCCGATTTACACCCCGCACACAAGAAAACTTCCACTCCCTTGTTTCACTGTTCCGACTAAATTTTTGGAGATTTCTTATTTTTTCTTCTCCAAAATATCATACGCCTGTCGGAGCTAAAAATGTTGAACTTATTATCATCCTAAAAGATTCGCAGTCAATGTTAAGTTTTCTGAAACGCAATCCCAATAATTTAGTCGAAACAGGGATGCATTGAGGTGGAGGTGGTACAAAACGCAATAAAAAGCCGTAAACCTTGATTATTCAGACTCGAACTTTCAAAATTAGTCCACATTCGCATAATTATCAGAAGTATAAGGCAACATAACTGTCATTAAGATATTTTCTCAGACAAAATTTCTACTTGAATACCTATCAACAAAGAATCTCTATTGATCCAATATACATTTAGAAAATAAGTTTCTATCTCGTCTATGTAGAATTTGTAAATACCAAGGCGTACCAAATGTCTTTCTTTAAGTTCCAACTTGCCCTTTTAAATTTCCTCTAAGACAAGTAATCTTACTCCCCCCTCTCTCTAAATACTGCTATTTTTAATGTTAATCTTCCAAGGAGAGAACATCCGGATTATCAATGAATAAAAAATGGAAATATAGTACCTTGATACTATAATATTAGATCACTTCGATACATTCTAAAAATCGGGTCAATAATATCCATCATATCTTATAATTTTGTGGTAAAACACAATATGAAACATTCCCAAGAAATAATTGTATAACTGATCCAGGATGCAAATGATCTACGAAGGATATGTTCAATTTATTTATATAAGTGGTATTAAATATTAAAACTCTTTGTATGTGTGAATGCTTTAGTCATTTCTTGCCTTTTTTTCACGCTTCGATTCCCAGAAAAGGCAAAATTTGAACTTCCCTATTGATTGCAGAAATCAAAAGAAAATTATGTGAATTTTAAAAAAATGAAAACAAAATAAAAGCTTGCACAATTCTATATTTCTGAAAATGAAAATAAAAGCATCAATTCCTGTCACTGTCCAACTTTTCAGTGCTTTCTAAAAACAAGCAAGATGCAAAGGAGAGTTAAACTTCAAAGAATATAACGTAATACTGATTCTCTAGTAAGTTCGAGGACTTATGGTGTTTTGTTATAGAGAAAATTGCAAAGAGATTTATAAATAATCACAAGTTGATTTAATATATATATATATATATATCAAATATATATAAGAAAAAATTCCTTATTCGGCTCCAATAGTATTAACTTTCAAACCATCTGAATGATTTACGAAAAATTACTTTATTAATGCATAGATTTCAGGAAATTAAAAGTCATATATTTAAATCAGTACCATTACCTCTCCTGTTTATTTGATTGAAGTTCTTCAAAAATAAAACAAATTTTTAGAAAGCAACTTTTAAAATATTTGATCATTACCAAAACGGAAAATTATCTATACTTTTGACATTTAATGAACTGGTATAAAATTACAAAAAAATTTCATTAATTTATTGCATTTTACTTGAGCTACATCCACTGAAAAGATTGCATCATCAACGAATAATTTAATATTTCGATTTACATTCCGATTATTTAAAAAGGGCTTCTGCAGTATTTAAAAATATAATAAAAATTCCGTTTCATTACATTTAAATAATCTGGTAATGCTTTGTGTATTAGAAAAACATTTAGGTAGAATTAAAAGTCTGATTAAAAATGTAAGTTAAATTTAGAAATTTTTTGCCTGTAAAGTATAAACTATCCATTATTTTGTTGTTTGGTATATATGAATATGTAGGAAAAGGTTATAGTTCAAAAAGATCTTCAAAGAATGTCCAATTATCGCAATTTTAAATGTATTTCGATAGATATCGAATTTTTTTTTTTCGAATTAGAACGTTATTTTTCCATTTACACATTAGAGACTGAATACAAAAAATATCGCTCTGTAATTTGAAGGTAATTTTACTGATGAGGGTATTAAAATATTTATTGTCTCAGTTCATTGACGAAGTCAGTGGTTCATTGAAGATATTGCGCATAAGATGATTATTTATAGCACATCAGATATTGCATTTTGAATGTATCACACACGGGTTAAAAATAGAACAACTAAAGTAATTGGATGAAAATGACGTACTCATGATACTTTAGATAAGTGGAAATAGTCGTAGTTGGTCTGTGTAATATAGAAGACATGTTTTTTTAAAGAATGCCATCAATTGCAATAGCCATTAGGTGGACAATATTGCTAAATTAACATATCGATTTTTGAGACGAAAATGGCAAGTTTTACATGTTCTAAATGACCGTCAATGCACTTTCCAGTATCTAGAAAAATGTTAACTCCTTCTCTTAAATTCAATTTGAATTTCTTTTACAATTTCTTTCCATACATGAAAAGTAATTGCTTCAAATTATTAGCTTATAAATTCAATTTAAATTCATTTAATTTGAGGAATTATTGTATGTGTTTTTTGTTTCTTAATCCATAAACTTTGTAGTTTCTTTTGAAGAGAACAATATTATTTTTTTACAATTTTCTTCGATATAAATATTTTTTTTAAACTTATGTTTTAATTATGTATATTTGCTAAGAAAATTAAGTTTATATGGTTAAAATTTAGTGCATAAATCAATTTCAAACCTCCTACTTAAGTACTTTTTTCGACTATTGAAATCACATATTTTCGAGTTTTTATACGTTTTTCCAAATTAAAATTTGCCTAATATCTCGATTAAATTCCTGCCAGCCTCAACTGAAAATCTTACAATTTGGAAAACTGGTACATTATTAGCATTTTACAAGCTGTGTTATAATAAATTAATATGTTAAAATAATGTATTCTCTAATATATATATATATATGTATATAATTAGATCTAAAATTAACTCCCTAGTCAACTTCTAACTTTTATTTTCCCATTACATCTCCAAGTATTAAATTTATTTCCCAGTTCGGGAATGGATAATACATGGCTTTAAAAGATCTTGCCACTCCTAACATTAATTTTTATTACCTGGTATTTCAAATATACCTCTTCAATAAGGAATGTACTTGAACAGACATATGGCTTTTGAGAGGCCGAGGACTCTTGAATTTTAACACGTGTCCGTCTCTCTCTCTATCTCTCTTACAATCAGATTGTAAAATAATCTCATGGAATAAAGACGGTTAAAATAAAATGTCTTGATGTTCACTCGAATAACACGACAGCAATAAGCCGGCAATATTTACCGGAAGGAGGAAACCTGCAGCCTGCAAATTAATTTTAACGCATTAAATCCATCGAAAAAAGTAAAAACATTTAAAAAACGGACGCCAAAGTTAGACAACTACTATGGAAATTGCTTTAAAGGACTTTATGGAATCCGGAACGCGCTGTATCTGTCTGTGCTGAAGAGGTGGTCTACCCCGGGAAATGAAACCTACTTAGACCGAAAGCGAATGTAAACAGCTCTACACATTCTCTGATGGTAAGAAAAAAAGAGACGCTCCTGTCCCAGAAAAGAAGAGCGTCGTTCTAACAGCCATAGAAGAAATAAAATTGTCTTATTCACTTGAAGAAAATTCAAGTAATCAAAATTTTAAGATGGTAAATAAGGCACAAGATCAAATTAAAAAAGAAAAGATGACGGAAGAAGTGAACACAACAAAAACAGAAGAAGATAAATTAATGGTAGGAGCGGCAAGATCTTTTAAAGCCGTGTGTTATCCATTCTCCAACTGGGTAATATATTTAATACTTGAAGATGTAACGGGAAAATAAAAGTTAGAAGTGGACCTATATATATATATATAATATATATATATTATATATACGTGCTTGCATTTGTAAATACGATGGTGAACCAAAATTAACCAAAATTTATTTTTGTTATTTTTTTTTCACATTTTAAAATTTTTCCTGAGCTCTACATTAGTCCCCTTCAAAGTGTTGCACACGTGTAATGATATACTCGCCCCAACGTTTTTGCCATGGGTTAAAACAGTTCTGGAATTCTTGAAGCAAGATACCATTCAAAGCCGTTAAGATATTTTCTCTTTGACTTCATTCACATCACTAAATCTCTCTCCTTTCATATTTCTATTCAGTCGTGGAAACAAAATAAAGGCCAACATAGCCAAGTGAGTAAGGTGGATGAGGCTCAAAAGTATTGTTGTTTGTCAAAAAATGTCGAACCATCAAAGATGTGTGGGCCGAATGAAGCACTGTCGTGAACAATATGCTCCATGACACGTTCTCTTTCTCGGAAATTTCGTCAGTGGTTGGTCTTACGACGATCTTCATCAATTTTACATTTGATTTTGGCAATGTTTTCGTCATTTTTTCTTGTCGATGAACATCCTTGGTACGGCATTTCTTGAGTTGATATGTTGCCAAGTTTGAACGCGAAAACCATTCATAGACTTGTGATTTTTCCTAAGGTTTTTCGAAGCATTTCATGTCTGCAGACCGACATTTGCTGCAGTTTTCAAAAAACAGAAAGCAAAATTTCGAGCACAATTTGTGGTTATTTGTGGTCGACCACCTCACTAATCGTCAATGTGTTGAAGCAGAAACTTACGCAACAGAACACCCCACGCAAACCAATTTGGGTGTCCTACTTAGTAAACAAAATAAGTACATAAATGTTTTATCTAATTTACGAGATTTTAAGGTTTCGTAAATTCCGAAACCATCAAATGTGTTAAAAAAATATCTACTTCTAAAATCCTATTTGAAAATTGAATTAAAATCAAATTTATATATTTTACCTTTTTGAAGACAAATATGCCCTAATATTTAATGAGTAAAATTTGTCAAGTAAAATGTTACTGCATATATGTTTGTATTTATTGTAAGCGAAATACATAAATGTAAGTTATATTCCGCTGCTTATAAGCTTTTTTATACCCACCGAATATCTTAAAATAATTATCTCAAAAGAATATAGGTTACTTTTTTTTTAAAACTGACACTCTTTAGAGCCATTTATAGCTTGATTTAACTACCACAATGACACTAAACTTGGTGTGCACGCTAATGATGACATGAGAAGTAGAATTCTATGCGTGAAAAATAGTTCATAAATTTGACGACGGTGTATTCTTGGTATTGTGACCCACCAAACCGAGAATTAGCATAAAGCACGGGTTCAAAGCAAAATTCGAATTCATGCTTTTCTATGCGATAACATCGACAGTAATTTGGGCTATAAAAACACGTAGGGAGCTTTGTAAAATAGCATCCTAAGCTAAAGTGAATCGGGTTCAGTAAATAAGTGACTCGGATTATCAAACTGAGCATTATTGATAAGATTGCATTATCTTAATCAGTTCAAAGCATCTACAGCTCTTCATGAGCTTAGAAACCAACTGAACAGCTAAACAGGGTTCCATATATTGTATAATGCTTTGGAGGGAATGAGTAAAAAATCGAGGAAAAATGGTCACTAGTAATTCACCCAGATAGAGGATGTATACTTGTATCAGAAAAGGTGATAAGTGGATACGAGTCTATCAGTGGGCATATGGACTGCAGCGCCATATCTGAATAACTGTGATGTTACAGCAACGAAAGTTGTGTTTTGCCTTCTGCGGAATACTTAAGGGTGATTGGTTTTGCGAGGTGATTCAGGGGGAGGGGGGCATGGCCTGAAAGTTGGCAGTTGGTGAAAAAGTGATAAGTGTTGTAACTACAATCACCGACGAATGATAGACAACCATTGCTAGCATTCCCGGTGCCTGGGGCTTAAAGTGTCGATTGGAAATGGATTTAAGAAAAGTTTTGCGGTGAGCTTTTCTCAACTATCTATACAAAGCAGCCGCTTACAAGAAATAAAACACAGCAACTGTAATAAACGACTGACATTAGTTCTGTCGTTTCTCGTCAGGATGATGGTTGTTTTATTGCTAATTCAATGGGAATATAAATCCTATTTGTATCCGAATGCCTCTTAATACATAAATTTTCAAATTTAGGCCTCTGAGTGGACTCAAGCAGTGCCAAATTTCCCATGCATTCATTAAAAATCTTCGATTTGTGTGATGATTCAAATTTCCAATTGAGCCTTCCTTTTTTTGAGATTCTTACTTCAAAAGGATCAATAAAGTGTGCCGTTTACTTACAAAAAATATCACAAAAACTGACTAATGTCGTCATTTCTCAATTCATCAGCTTCCCATAATTGGATAATATATATTCAGGACATCCACTTATTGGTTTAAAGACAGTGCTTCTCAAACTTTAAACATTTGTGACCCAATTTTAAATCATAATTTTCTTCACAATAACAATATATTGAATTCAATAATAATGTACTTTGACACTAAAGTTATAACACGATTTTAATTATAAACTATACTAATTACCAAGATAAGTATTAAATTTTGTCTATAATTTTGTATATTACAAGCCCAAGTCACTAGTAATTATTAATCTTGTACTTAAATTAGTACTGATAAATTAATTATCACTACATTGCGCTGCACTGAATCATTTAGAAGTACCGTAAAATCCGTCGTATAACACGCACTTTTAATACAAAAAATAAGCTCCAGAACCACGGATGCGCGTTTTACGTCGAGTATAAAAATTAGAGCTTTAAAAGAAAGACGTACAAAGAAAAAATTAGACTTCTACATATGTTAAAATAGTGTTTATTTAAAAGAAACTATGAGAGCTTAAAGGATTGTTGTTCTAGAACAAGGGTGTCAAACTGAAATTCTAACTACCTAGGGTCAATTAAACAAGGTTTAACATTAGGTGGGTCGCAAACAAATCAATATTCATAGAAACGAATTTTTATTTCAAATAATACATTATAATAAACATAAATAAAAGAACAAGAAAAATTAATGTTTACATCCTGACACTTGGCACTTCTTCTCTGCTACTATCTTTCGTATTTCGGGAAAAATTTAAATGTTTCAGTATGTATTATTGAGTACCGATATACTGGCCGTGCCGCATGTGACCCGCAAGCCACGAGTTTGACAACCCTGTTTTAGAAGTATACTATTTTTTTCTCAAGTTTGGAATAATACCTCGAATAAATTACTTAAAACATAAGAGTAATGCAAACGTACACCTTAGTTTCCTTCTTAAAAATGGGGTGAGCGGTATACGGAGAACATATCTAAAACTTAAAAATTGGAGCTTGAAAGTATAGGTGCTCGTTATCGCCAGATTTTACGGTATATTATATCAGTATAAATGTGTATTTTTTTATTTTCATTATGTCAGAAAGTATTTTATTTTGCTTCCTTTCAGTAAAATTGTAAATTTTTAATTTTTCTCGATGTTCTCACACCCCCGTTGTAGAGTTAATATGGCCTCTTAAGGGGGGAGGGGGGTGCTACCCACAGTTTGAGAAATGCTGTGGTAATAGACATCAGTTGTTTCACATCAATTGTTGCCCCTGATGAATGTTTCATTTGCCACGGTATCGTTCCCTTGATTTAACCTCATGTTTCTTATGGCAGTAGGTAATTTGAAACCAAAAGTTTATATTGGTAAAAATTAAATATTAGGGCATTATTCATATTTTTATGAAGATTCAGTTTCAAACTTAGAACTGGTCTTGGTTTGAAATCGACAAGAATTTTAGCCTTGTACTGACTTCATGGAGCTAAAAATTTACAAAGTGATTCTAAACACACAGGAGCAAATATCAAACTAAAAATCTGTAACATTTTAATAAACTTTTAAATTTTTAACTTTAATGAGTGAATGTCACAATAATAAAATAAAAACTTCCATTTTTTTTATCAAGTAAATGTATCTTTTATTTTATAGTTTAATAAAAATGGTCCACCAAATATAATTTTATGTATTTAGGGGTCCATGAAATTCTAAAAGTTGGCAACCACCTGACTGGAACATTTATACAGCGAAGTCTAACTTCTCTCAGTGCTATGTATCCGGATAGTGAAATGGATTAAATGAGTCTCAGTTTCAGCTTCTACACTCACCGTAAGTTTATTTACCTGACATTTCAGACACATATACTCATAAGACTATATATATAAGTATATGAAATATATTTACATGTAGTTTTCCTTTCGCTGGTTTGATTGTACAATGATACTTCTGGATGTCAATTTTCATATTTCTAAATCTGGAATAGGATTCTGTAACTTGGATACAAATTCTTTCATTCGTTTTAGCAAATAAAATTTTTACCCTAATTTTGTAAAATGCGTCGGTTTTTTTTTTTTTTTTTTTTTTTTTTTTTTTTTTTTTTGCAAATACCATCAATATATTTTTTAAAAAATTATTTAAGTAGTTCGAATCACATAAAATAGTAGTATTGTTAATGTTTTCCTTAAAATTTTAACATCTACAAAATGTCTTTATTCAAACACCTGTTAAACACTTGCATTTTCTTAAATATTTATAAGATTTATACTATTTTAAAGATATTATTATTATATTCCTGCAATACTCTTCTGATGAAAGCAATCAATAATTTCCTAATACTATCATATTAATTATAATAAACTACACAACATTTTGAAAAATAGAAAAAAAGGTTCCTCAAAAAGTAGCATAAATTTTCGGGTGATTATATATATTTTTATGCCAATATGTAACAACACATATGTTTTTTAATTTTAAAATATGAGTGCAAACATGCTTGCATTAGAATAAATAATTTGTTCTTCTCAGTATTATTTATCATAGCACGAAGAAGGTTTTCTATAATGTATATTTTGTATAATAAGCATGTTGGATGTTATAAATATCGAGACATTTAGGATATATATTCAAACAATGGGAAATGATGATAAAGAGTTGAAACAAAATATAGTGGAGAAAACCATTTTATTTTTGTGTACTCTTCTAACTAATTTACTCTCTTCAGGTTTATATAAATCTTGCAATATAGAAAAGTTCATTTCCACTGCAAAAGAAAACTAATTTTACTTTATGTACTAACATTTACGACATTTTACAGGTTTTGCATCACTTTTTTATCAGTCCTAGATAAAGGTATTATCTGGGACTGATGAAAAAGTGATGCATACTTAAATGTTATTTTTGAAGGTATTAACATTTAAAACATGTATGATAAATAAATATTATACTTAAAGGTTTTAACATTTAAAACATATTTTTTATAAACTTTGTTCATGCTTCAATATTCTGATTTTCAAAATGTTTTGCAGGTAACATGAGAATGTGTTTTTCAGAAATTTTATTGTATTTACAATGCTATTAATTTCATGTTTATCGAAAAATACCTGTAAGTATAGAATATTCAGTATAAATAAAAATAGATCCGATAAGAAAACTCACTTTTTGTAAAAGTTGCAGTTCTTGAATTTATTTCATGTGTTGATTTTTATTAACATTTAAATTTTGCGGGGTTTTTTTTTGTTTTGATTCTAACATTTTTACAGTTATTTTCAACAAGAAAAGTACAATCAACATATTTTAATTCTGAAAATCATTGCATTTTAATAGATCTCTCTTTCTTTTTCCCTTTCTTTTAGCTTTCAAAAGATAAAAAATATAAAAAATTTCAAAAGTGTTTAGTTTAATCATAAAAAATTTGTAAATATTCTTACACTGATCTTGTGTTTAAAGTGACACGCTCAGTTTATGAGAGTAGTAATTTAAAGGGAAACTCCAAATCAACGCTTTCAATTATTAATAAATACCAAGATTTTTTAAAAAAACTGTCAAAATAATAGATAAACTAACCAAATGAATCATGAAAGAAAACTTTAAGAACCTTAAACTTTCATAACCTTCAGAACTTTAAACTTACCTAATATATAACTTTGAGAACTTTGATTTCCAAAATATAAAATATGTAAGCAATTCTTGAACAAACATTTAAACCTGGGTGTATACAGTGTGGTCCATAAGGTCCATTGTTGCATCAATATTTTATGAATGGCCAGAGTTATAGTCATAAAAAAGGGTTTGAGATTAAGTAAAAATGTCACCCGTTACACACGCACAAACCCAGCTAACAACACTACTTGGTGGATAATTTCGGAGTTAGTGCTCTTATATCAAAAATAGTTCGAAACACAGGAAAGAAGTCAGCTACAATGTTGTTCGGCATCATTGATTTAGTTGAAAAAAAATTCCTTTTGTACCTAATATTAAAAATACAAGACGTAAAATGCGCATATATTTGGTACGTTATTCTCAAAATTGGAAATGAATATAACGTAGAAGGAAAGAAAAAATATGTCATTTTCGTGAGCATACCTGATGTATAGTATTAGGAATATGCTTTGCACTTAGTTCTATGCACAATGAGCAAAGAATCTATTTCTGGTCTATTAATGGCCGATGCTTCTTCAACCCATCTAATAATATTAGATGGGTTGAAGAAATTTGACATCAAGTTCACACTGATCGATAACTTTCTGGTGAGGAAATATTGAATGGCTTGGTATTTTACGAGGGCACGTTAACGGTATCCCGATGCTTGTCGTTACTGAAGGCCGTACTATCCAATTTTCTAGAGGATTTGCCGTTGAGTGACCTCCGGAACATATAGTTACAAACCGACATCAATCTACCGCACAAGGTATCACATGTCACACAGCACATTCAAGGCATTTTCCATCAACAAGTTCATCTAATATGGTGGATGCGTTGAATGGCCTGCTTGGTCACCTGACCTGAGGCCACTGGACTTTTTCCTGTTAGTATACAGGAAAACCCCTCAATCAACACCTCAAGAACTTCGAATACCAATAACGGATGCTTATGCCGGCTTACCTTGTGCCATTCTGAAGAAAGTGTAGTGGGATGTGTATTGTTGCTTACGTGAGTGACGAATATTAACGTCGCACTGTTTAGCTACACGAGAGCTTTTGGCGACGGTCCGCGTAATTTTGAACCATGGCCAAGTGACGCGGATGACACCTGAGCTGACACCCTCTCTCCTAACTACCGCACTAACGGGAGGATGTTTGAGCTCTCGACGATTTTAACGTGCATCGCTCCTCTACATGAAGGGTCTTCAGCGGTACTGGGCTCGAAATCATGACACGCCAGTCTCATGTCCATTACCTAGACTACTAGGTTACCGCGGCCACGTATTGTTGCTGAAAGGACACCATTTTGAGCATGACAAATGGATATTCCACATTTCCGGAAAAGGTAGTTTTTGTTCAATGCGATCAAATGTATGTGTGCTTTGTGCTTTTCATTCGAATTATTTTTGTGCGCAAGATGTTTTTCGTAATACATCGATGTTGCTAAAAAACTTCATGCTTGACTTTTTCAATAACAATTACAAATGTGTGTACGCGCGTGTGTGTGGTGCATGACAGTGTTGCTCTACCTATACTCAACTTTTACAACTATAACACATGCAATTCATAAATTATTGGGATGACAACGGACTTAGAATTCATTAGAAATGTTTTAATCTTTAATGTTTTAAGTTTTATCAACTACAAAAAATTAAGCTAAAAATTAAATATAATGTCTCAAAAATAAAAGATAATGTGGAGATAATTCACTTACATTAATCTATACAGATACACACACAGGTGTATTATGTATATATAATTATCATTATACAAAAATTCAAAAATTCTGAAAGAAATAAAATAAAATTCTGAATATAAGAGTCTGGATTATCAGACCTCTTAAAAAAAGAAAAAGTCGTTGAAGATTGAAAATTTGCTATGTTTCAAAAGCTGTCCCTAACTTGCGTTAGGTATGTAATGCTAAGCGTGTCTAATAGAATCCTAATACCTTTTCCTTTCGGCAGGAAATTTATACGTCATAATGTACTAGAAAAATAATAAATGAGCAAAAACCAAAATGTATGGAGAACATCAATTAAGCCTAAAATTTTCGCGTGTATTCGAACAATAAGCTTAAAGATAAATACGACCATTTTGATGTTATATTATACAATTGGAAAATGTAGCATATATGAATCACTAAAAAAGAACAATCACAAATTCAAAAAGAACCTAAAATTCCGAAAAAGTAAATTTGAAAAACAGAAATGATTATTAAATGGAGGATAAATGAGAAAGAATGCTTGCGAATGAAATTGCAATATTAAATCTTAATACTCTATAGAAATGGCGCTGTCTGTATAAAATGTTTGAAATCAATGTGTAATGTTCCAATACATTTTTTTTTTAAAAAATGGATGTCGAAAAAATTGAAAGTGAACATTAAATGCAGTACAGTATAAAAAATAAAATTAAAATTATCTAATTCCACTTATTTTTGTATTATATGTAGGATAATTATTTTATAATTATTAACTTTTTAAATAATTGAGTTTTTCTTTAAGATCAGTAGCTAGATCATTGTTACCTTGTAAGTATATATACAAGCGCAAAAAAATCGATTCTAAATTAAATGTAGTGGCTTTTTTATGATCTGCAATTATTTATTATTGATCGTCAAAATGAGAAGAATAAGGTCAATGATTCAAAAGACGTGTGAATAATTCATGCTCTTGTACCTAATTTAAATAATCTTTTTCCTAATTCTTACCTTGAGTCTTTTATAGACTATTAATATTTCTAAATAAACAAAGAAATAAAATAAGAAGTAGGTAAAAGAATATATTTTATACAGACATTCCATTTTAATTATTGACATCAACAAACATCCAAAGCAATCTAATAAAATACCTTTTACGTAAGCTGTTATTTTCTGCAAGTGATTAAACCAATCAAACAATACATACTAAAACCCAGACTTCTTATTGGATTAAAAGAAATGATACCACGGTAGCAACTGACGTAAGTACACGAATCAAAAAAGAATTTTATAATCGTCTCTCCTACAGATGGGAAAAACATTCGTATTTCTATGTTTATAGTAAGTTGAAGAATGAGAACAATACCCGTTGAAGATTAGGTTGACGTATAAGAACAACTGTTTAAACACAGTCCCAGTCATTCTAAAAGGCAAAAGGAATGGTCTTCGTTTGCAATGCTCTTTTATCGTGAGTAATTTTTAGAGTAAGCCAAAAATACAAAGAAAAGAAACAGCTCTTCCAAATACTTAAGATGAAACGACTGCTGTAATGGGAGACATCAAGATCATAAATGTTATTTTCATAAAGGGTGACTCAGGAAATTTTCCATGCCTTAGTGCAAAAACAGGCATCTCTTAAACTAGTAGAATTAAATACATTCGTTATTGAGTTCGTAATGAATTCATTTTATTTTATCTAGAATTAAGCTACAATATAACTGAGTGATTAATGTTCTAATTTCAACACAAAATTATATTTTTATTTAATGTGTGTAACATTAAAAAACACATCTATGTGTTTATAACATTATAAATATTTGGAATATATATTAAAGAGAAATAATGTATATAACATTTTTATTTAACATTCCGAGACATAAAGTCATTATGTAAGTGGTAAATTTGTCTAAATCGGTATATAAATTTCGAATGTATAAGCTCTTCTACGGATAAAGAATGTCAGGTTCTCTAAATAAATATACTATTGAGAAGGATCATCCTCACTCTCAAGGCAAAGTGTCTGCTTAAATATTTGGATATTAAAATGGTAACTAACGGTTTTGTGTGGGCTTCGTAATAGTTTTTTTATTTACTTAGCCTATTTAATTACTCACAAACAAAATAAAGTCTCCGTATGAGCAATGCTTTAAAAATGTGCTTCATAAGAATTTAATTGATTGAGTTTAGTTTATTATATCGGATCATAAGAATTTTAGAGAAATTTTGATTATCTCTTCCATCCAAAGTAGCTTGAAAGTACAAACGATCATGTTTAAATAACGGTATACACCTATAAATACTACCATGTAAAAGTGTGTGAATAGCATAAAGAATAAATATCATACCTGTGGTTGAATTTCCGTATGATCCAAATTGCGAAGATCTTTGTAATTTTCAATCAATGCTGTTTTAGATGAAATACATCTCGCATAATTATTACTTTTTATATATGTTTCTCATTAGTAATTTAGAGGTTTCAAGCTTTCTCGTCCATATATTTTAATTCTGACATTTAATTAAAATTCCTGTTAAAACGTGAAAGATTATTAAATATGTTACTGCAAAAAACAACCTGCTTAGAGCAGCTGCTAATCAATTGGAAACTTAAAAAACCTGAAACTGCTTATCAACTTTAGATAAACCTCCCTTTTACGTACACAATTCTATGGTTATTTTTAAAACCTGATTTTAAAGATTTATTTTTGATTATTCCAAATCGATTCAAATTGAAAAAAAATAATATATTTAAAAGCATATTCCAATTTTGTTAGAGATTTACAAATTATAAAATCGAAAACAAGACATAATACTTTTAAGCTTAATTTTAAAATTAAACTTAACAAATCAACTTATTTTTAACTTTTTGTGCAATAATGAACTTAAAACTTATAGCGTAAAAAAATGTTTAATATTACTTTCTATTTAACTCATAATTTTATAAAGTGTGAATTTGATTTTTTTTTTAAACTAAACTTTATTCAGGTCTTTTCATCCATTTTCCATTTAATTCTCTGAAATATCTCTCAGTGTTCTCAGAAATAAATGTATTACCGAAATGTAGTTTTACTTTTTTTCTAAGTGTTAAATCATAACCATATTTTCTCCGAAAAAAGAATTCAAATCAGTGTGAAAATTTCCCTCTTGAGCAATTTTAACTTTTGAAAACTGTCTCTTCAAAATATCGCACGACTCCATTTTCAATTATTCAGAACTTTTCTAAGTTACGCCATAAAATAAAATATTTTTTTTTGAAATACTTAGTGTTATAAACTTTTATTTTTTTCCTTAAACTTTTTTCAGATTTGAAATTGATGCACATTTGCTAAAAAACAAAGGACATTAACAGTTCTGAAGAATTATAAATCAAGATTATCTGTAACTTCTGTAACCGATAAAGCAATTTCTGGCAAGCCTGGAATCGCGCAAGTACTGCATATAAAGAGATTGACATATGTTGTTAGAGCAATAAAACTTTAATAAATTATGGTCAGACAATTTGTAGGGTACATATGCTTAGGAGCGACATTAATAATCTAGCCCTAACCAACCATCAAAAGTCCACTTATTTATCTGGAATGATTTTTGAGCAACAGTCATAATAATGTTGATTTTCTCCTAGTGAATTAATTCAACCACCCAGTTCTTTCAGGCAATTCTACGAAGAAAATTATAAGCACTTATTAAACTTGCTCACCACGCTCTTGGTAATTCATCGAATACTCTGATTCACCGTCTCCTCACTATCTCATCTCAGATTTCTCTAAAGAGCAGTGCTTATTTACACATATCACAGCTTTTTCACAATGCGATGCTCTCAATTCAGTCAATGTCATCAAGAAACCCAGAATTTAATCGAAGGGAAAACCACATAAGAACCCGCTAAGGCATTAATTCTCAACTACTGCGCTGCGGCACTTTTGTGTGCTACCAAATTCTTGAAGTGTGCCACCACTTTTTTTTTGAAGTTATAATTTATACTCTGAGGGGGAAAAAATAAAAAAAACCTGGAGCGAATCGTTTGGCCGTTTTACAGAAATAAACTAAGGGTATATTTAACTTATTCTTTTGGGGATAGATGGAAGTGTATTACAGAAAAGTAAAATTATTTTAAACTTATTTTATTGTTAGTGTTCCACCAAATTTCAAAATTGCTAAAAGTGTATTGCAAAAAAAAAAAAAAAATTGATAATCACTGCGCTAAGGTTTTAAAATTTTTTGTGATCACCTTTTAATACAATTACAACACATATTGTTGAAACATATCCATACAAATTTCATTATAACGTTGGTGTTAATGAATACATTTTTAGAATAACTTAACAAATGTATCAAATAAATATTGAGAAACATATAACGAATATTAAAACTGTAGTAATTCTATCAATAAAATGTTGCACACAACAGAAATTATCACGTTAGAAGGAAGAATACATCCTTCATTTTATCAATAAAGCATAATTCACAGAAATATGTAGAAGCCGTGTTAGATTTAAGTGCCTAAGGAGTTCTACAACTCTTTATTATTCTTTTTCTAGGTTTGATGCAACAAATATTAAATCTTTAGAGGATGAAACAAAAACTAATGAAACGAAACAATTTTCTATTCTCATTAATATCCGAAGTCTATATAGTTCCTAGAATACTGTTGTTTTTTAAATAAATACTGGGCGTCTCCTCTTTTTTTTAGAAATGCTGGAAACATTTTTAAAACACTGAAATTGGGACTAAATGCGCTTGATAAAGCAGGGTAGCTTAAAATTCCTCATGCAACTTTATTCTGTAATGTTCGAAAGTTTAAGAAGATATTCTTTTTTTACGGAATATGATCTGATCCAACGACACTGTCACTGTGTTTTTTAATTAACCTTAAAAATATTCGTATGTAAGCGGATATCATGAACCATTTTGTTAAGCAATTCTTAAAAGAAGAATTAGCATTCATTGTTTGTGCTCATACTTGCTTCAAAATTAAAACATGATATTCATGTGAAAAACTTAATAATCCGATCACAAATTTTACTTTTATTATCTATTCAGTTCAAAAATTTCACTTTTAATACCAATGAAATAATTATTATTTGAAACTGAACTACAATTAGTTACAGCAAAGTAATAGGTTTTAAAGTATCCTATCAAAGATTTTTAAAATTAATATGTAGCGCTATTAAAATCTTTCTTTTGTAATGAATGCTAATCTTAAAAACCTAGAATGCTACCTTTTGAAAAACTTACGGAATGGGGTACGCATTCGTCTCCCAGTCGACCTGTATTTTGGCATGCTTAAAACATAATTTAAAAGTTAATAACATAAAAGTTATGCTACCTGCAGATGGTTTCATGGCATCCAATCTTCACGTAAACAAGAAAGAAAAATTTATTTATTTTTTTGAAGCAATCCTTAAACCTATCAACATAACGCTCTAGATCATAATAAACAAAATTTGCGTGTCATTCTACGCCACTTACATGGGCAAAAAGCCAAATTTTCTTTTTTTTTTAGTTTCCGATTGTTCAGGTGGTTTATTGTTCTGCTCCAATTTCATAAGTTCACAAATAATTACCCTTGTTGATCGGGCAAACATGCTAAATTTAGAAGTTTTTAGATCCATTACGAAATATCTTCACTTAGCTTTATCGCAAACTTTCTTTTAGATAATGCTTTTTCAGATTTGCGAGCCATATTATGCACACAAATATAACATGTGCATTTTAATAGACTGATATTTATCATACCATAAAATACGCCAATTTGTCATCGACGTGTTTTAACAACTGCATGGCATGTTGTCACACATCTGATCTAATGTGTCTGGGGCTCCTTTTTGTTGCATTATAAATTCAATTATTTCCGGTTTTTCACTTTCTTCACTTATATTCGATTTTTATTGAAATGTAGATAGAAGAACAGCACATGTGTTTTATTTTGTTTTGTTTCATACGATAAAAGAACCTTATACAGCTTGGTAAAAACAATACATAGAAGTTCTTACACTTCGAGATCGCAATTCTAAGAGTTCAGAAGAAATTTCTTGTTTGTTTTTCCGAATAGTTCCAACAACTGTGAAATTCATTGGAATCTTCAGAAGTTTGTCAGCTTTCCGATTCATACTCAGAAATAAAATTTTCATCATCACTCAAATCTTTTAATAATTTATGGATAGCTTCAAACGTTTTCTCCGCGAAAACGTTTTGACATCGTCCGACAAAGCAGAAAAAAATAATGCAGCTTCTCAATTCCGAACGTCATTCTACGCTACTCATTCGTCTCTCAGACTAACATAGTTCTAAAATATTACATGCGAAAATGTTTTGAGAAAATAAATATCCTATCTAGTAGCCAAGGTCATATGAACGTAATGAGTAGTTCATTACATTTGCTGCTTTTGGAGGGAGAGTACAAGGTTATTTGTTATAGACGTAGTCTGCTGGACGAATGGGTAGCGTTATAGGGTTAAGCAAATTGAGAATACAATAAGCAATAAGAAAAATATGTAGAATAAATAATTATAGCTTGTTAATTGAATTCTCATACAGTTTATTGCAAGAAAAATGTTTTAAGTTATGATTCACATACGTTCATTTTATTAGTTACTTTTCCACCTCAATTAATTTTTTAACTGAAACTGCTGCGAAATAATTACTTTTAAAAATTTCTTACTAATATATGTGTGAAATTTCTCTCTTTTTGATCAACGCAAGCAATTCTATCTTTGGTTTGATTCTTAATACATTTACTTTCATAGTTACCAAAATATTGGTTCGAGAAATGTGCAAAGGTGATGTTGTGAAAAAGATTGTACATAAATGTTTGGGAAAAACCGAAAAGTACATTATTTTGTTATATACATATCTGTAATTAACCCTTAAAATTTACGTGATGACATGCTCACAGAATTCACGTTGTTGCATGAACTCTCTTTGTAACACCTCAAAAGTAGATTTGACTTGAAACACAATTCTCCCGCGAGAGAAATTAAAGAAGCCTTAAACCTTGGAACATTTTCGCTATCTCAGCTAGATTTCATGTGTTAGTCAATGCATTCAATTTCTTTTTAATTAACATTTCTACATCATTACAAAAGCATTTACAAAGTAACCTACAATAAATATGAATTTGATTATCTTTAAAAAATCTTAGATAACTCAATGATTAATAAAATTAGATATCGTTTGAGTTTGTATTCAAACTATTCAATGATTGGTTAATTTAACCCTTCTAGAAGTTGATATCTCACACTCAAGTTAGAACAAATTGTAATAAGAACATATTTATTCAAAAAAATATGTGCATAAAATATTGCATATAGAATGGGTTATTTTTCCAACAAGTGTCTTTTTTTACATATTTTCGCATCGTTTTTTTTTATTAAAGTTAATATCGTAATCAATGACAAAAATATACACTGGTGTCCAAAAAGTTAAGCATAATTGATAGTATATGAATAAAGAAGGAACTGTAAATCAGAATGGCGGGAAACATGATATGCGAGTGTAAAATGGTTATAAATAAGGAAGGAAATAAAAAAAATGATAATAATGGTTATAAAAATAAGGAAGGAAATAAAAAAAAATGATAATAATTAATTT